>MUZC01001686.1:520035-542988 GCA_002072015.1 Radix auricularia
TCATAAAGACACTCCAGCAATATTAGACCAACTAATGGTAGCTCATAAAGACACTCCAGCAATATTAGACCAACTAATGGTAGCTCATAAAGACACTCCAGCAATATTAGACCAACTAATGGTAGCTCATAAAGACACTCCAGCAATATTAGACTAACTAATGGTAGCTCATAAAGACACTCCAGCAATATTAGACCAACTAATGGTAGCTCATAAAGACACTCCAGCAATATTAGACCAACTAATAGTAGCTCATAAAGACACTCCAGCAATATTAGACCAACTAATGGTAGCTCATAAAGACACTCCAGCAATATTAGACCAACTAATGGTAGCTCATAAAGACACTCCAGCAATATTAGACCAACTACTGGTCACTCAGGACTTGCTTTACAAAGTCCATTTTTGTTGGCACAATAAACATACACAGGACAAAATGCTTTGCGGGCCTGGAGGCTTTAACTCACAATTGTACTATTCATTCATATTTATCGTATGTAAGTGTGAACATGCGCAGTATAATACACAGTAAGGAAAGGAAGCAGAGCCACAGCAAAACTCAATCTTCAGTGGAGAAATGTGGCTCATAAAATGGACATTCTTGCCACCCTTCTGTTCTTGGGGCACGAAGTTAACCAGATTAACTCGGCAAATATGACAAAAGTACGCAGAAGAGATGGAATGAGTCGCCGTTGAAATACAAGTCTGTTCATGAATTCAAGCCACATGTTAATATGGCATTTTAGCAGATATTATGTCATTTGATTGTCACGCTGTGCCACACATTGTTTTATTTGTCCATTAGTTAATCCCCAGGTTTAATAAATAATATGTTATTATTGGATAATTTATATATATTTATATTTTACAACTTTTTGTCACTACCTTTTATGCAACATATAATTTTAAAAATATTCTCAATTACAGGAAACAGCTTAATTTCAATGACATTTCCCGGAAAATGATGTCATCAGATGAGATAATTAACACAAAGCTCATTTAAAATGCACTATTTCTTTTCCAGCGATGCTTGTGAACATATCTCAAAATATCTTGATAACAAACATTTCTCAAGGGCAGCGGTTCTCAACCTGTGACCCGCGCACCGTTAGGTTCATGTACCTGGTGGTCCGCAAACTAAGGATGAAGTTTTAATTTTCTAGAATAAAAAACACGAAAAGGTCTTGATTAATTTTAGTCACTCAATGGTGATAGCATAGCGCCGAACACAAACTATTTTGATTCTGTGCTTACTCTAGGCTATAACGGAATTGACACATAGTGTCACACTACATTCTAGAAGACTAGAGTTGTTAGATTGACATTCAAAAGTAATTCTTCGAAACCTTTGAGTAAATTAGCCTTAAATTGATCTTATAATTATTAAAGTAATAAATAAATAATAAGTAATAATTAATTAAATTGACTGAACATATGGCTCTACTTATAATAAAGAGAAAAACCAAACATAAAGTAAATAATGAATACTCAGAACGATCCTCACAACCTAAGTATGAATTAAATACAGTTTCGTAGAGCAAAAAAGACAATTTGCCATACGACAACGGTATGATGAAGAATATCGGCGCAATAGGTTTATATCCTTTATTGTAAACGATCAACCCTAATCAGAGTGTGTAATATGCCCGCTTAAAGGTTGATGCTCTGGCTTAATTGAAGGGCTGAATAAATTTAATTCATCTCTGCAAAGAGAGAAGACAAATTTAATAACTCTCAGGGACAAAGTGTCTTGCTTTTATGGGTGAAAAAAATTATCTTTTGAAAAACAAGTTTATTTAATGATAACTTTGATTGATCAATTATACGAATTTACCGATAAACCAGAAAATACTGAAAACAATAAAAAAAACCTGTTGATAAACTTTATTTTCTGATCATATTCAATTACCGCAGGAACAATGTAGCTTGTCTTGAACGTTCAGAGTTTTTTCCTGTGTTTCAAATCCGTTTCTCGCACTTATAGACTCAATAAATTTACCAACATCGAATTAAACCCAATTTATTGAACTGACCAGCGATACTACTTTGAATATGTTGCATCAGAAAGAGAGCTTGTTGAATTATTGGAGTACTCTCAGACAGCTTTTTAAATTACTTTTACCCTTTGCAACATCAAATATTTGTGATAGTGGATTTTCTTAATTTTGTAATCAAACCAAAAAAACATAGTTCCCGACCGTTAAAGTGCAGATTGACTCCAATGGTGTCTTTCAAGTAGTACACCGTTGTACACCTTGTGCTCAAATGTACAAGCTAAAGGCTCGCACTAAATAATTGAATGCAGCAGTCTTACTAAATCCAACTTCTGTTTATGACTTGGATTTCTTTCTTCCTTTTTTATAATAATGAAGCAATAAGATTTGAATCATCCTATAAGTATAAGACTGGTATAAATGCCATTTGTTAATTTTTAAAAAAGGAAATATATTACAATCTGTTTCCATTCAATATTGTTTTTGGAGCACGCAAAGCGTAGCATTTTATAATAGTTTTACTGACAGTAACATATATGCTAGTAACTAGTTACATACAAAGTATATTTATAATAATTTCCAGCACGGCAGTAGTAAAATTTTCTGTAGTAGTCCTAGGCTAAGACACACTTTTAAAAAGTGGTCCGTGAATCTCAAAAGGTTGAGAACCACTGCTCTAAGGCACGTTTTGTCAAGCCCAAGGCCCGCGGGCCACGTCAATTACGGGGTACATTTGTATCAGGCCCCAGAGGTCTCGACAGGCGTAAAATTATATCCGGGTCGGATTTAATTTTTAAGATATTTTATTTTAGATGCCCTGCGATATAATATGCAAATCAAATTTCTGATTATCGGCATTGTATGGCGATAGGGTAGAGTGCTATCGCTTGGGTTAGAATCAGCTAAAATAGCAATTGTGTAGTAAAAGGATGTTTGTTGATATGGTAACCACACAACAAACTAAAATATTAGCTGTCTAGTAAAGTAATTTTCGTTGCTATAGTAACGACACAACAAACTAAAATAATAGTTGTCTAGTAAAGTAATTTCCGTTGATATAGTAACGACACTGGGTTTAGTTGGTCGTTTGGAAATAGAAAACGAGAAATTACAGTGGCGTAGTTGTTGGATATTGTAACAACGATCAACCTAGAGTTATTGTTTCTGTTGGACCCGCCCCACGTTTTTAATCCTAATAAATTAAAGTACTTGAACTTATAAGTTTCAAATTGTTTTCTTCTTTATATTCCACTTATAAAAACGTTGCTTTTAAAAATGTTTTGGTTTTTTTAAGCTCTATTTATTTTATTTCTTTTAGTCTAAATGTAGAACCATAGAGTATATCGAAAATTTTATTTCTTTATTTTTATTACTTTTACTGTTCAGAAGAAAATTAATAAAAATACAAAACTGCCCATTTGTTTTCTATATATTATAGAGTGACAGGTCTAATCGCGCTGGGTCCCGCTGGTTTTTAATACCACGGTATGTGGTCACGTGGTGAACTCCCGTGGCACGTGGATGTCAACAATAGCAGACGGATACAGTTGCTATATAGAGAAAAAAATTAATGCATTAATTTAATTAAGGTACATCTGAAATTTTGATACAATGCATTGTCTTCCAAGATCTATCGGTGGTACAATTTTGAGATCTATAGGACCATCAGAATTGGGTTTCAGTTTACGTTAGAAAATTAGAAAATTAGCGGACCTGAAAAAAGCAAGGTAATTAAAACGTGGTTGAAATACAATAGCTGTATAACTTTACTCTTCTACATCTAAAGTTAAAGTAAGTTTTACAATTTATTTGATGTACTTTAAATTTATCGTTGGATACAGTTCTCTACTCCTGTTTCCTTTGTTGATGCCAACTCTCGAGAAATGAAAATACCTAATCTCCATCCATCACATCACCAAACTGTAGCATGCTCCTCCTGCTTATTTCTCTAATTACCGATACACCTCTCACAAATTACCATTATGCGCCTCCCTCTCCCTCCTGCCCCCGTCTCGACCGTGCACCTCCGCGCGGAGAGCGAGCATTCTTCAATGGTAAGCCGCACGGCGAGACAGGGAGGGGTGGGGGACAAGGCTTAGGGCTGGAAGTGTACGCCACATAGTGGCGAGGAGGAGTGCGGGGACCATCCTCTGGGATGAGATTAGGATGACCAACGATCTCACCACATGCAGGTGGCCGACTGTATAAAAAGCCGACTGTTGACATCGAGGATTTGATCCCTTCCGGGCTGACGGTGGTGTG
The DNA here is from genome assembly GCA_002072015.1 of Radix auricularia. Taxonomy (NCBI): domain Eukaryota; kingdom Metazoa; phylum Mollusca; class Gastropoda; family Lymnaeidae; genus Radix; species Radix auricularia. The sequence continues at coordinate 524,292 of MUZC01001686.1, forward strand.
GTTGGTAGAGCGGCGGCCAGGTCGGAGGTTGGTGGTGTAGTGTCTCATACTGGAGTTATACTGGAGTTGGACTAACCAAAGACAACAGTCATTACTGCACAAGACGGTGAGTGAGTAAACACTGTTATAGGAGATAATTCAGTTTTGTTTTAGACTGAAAGGAAGAACCAATGCATCTCTGCATGTTTATGTAAAACTATTTTACATAAAAACATTGCATCTATAGCAAGATTGTTGGTCAGAGAATGTTTCCACTTACTTATCGACTGACGTCTTAAACTTTTAGGACAACAGTTTTTAAGTTGTATTTCGGTAAATATTGCAATCTGAAATTTCGCTAAATGAATTGAAGATCAAATGCAAACATGCTACTCACTAAACATGGAGAAAATAACGTGGATCGAAAGTAGGAAAATATTTCAACAAAAAAGTTTGTGTGGGAGGGGGGATCAGAGCAAAAAAAATATTAAAGTTGCTTACAAACTATTTGCTTTTTAAAAATTAAATGTTGATGTTTTCATTGTTTTTATAATGAAGTTGAAATAATGTGTACTTTGAAGTGAAATAAATTATTTAAGTTTAGTCATTAAATATTTTTAGAAGCAGCGTTTAATGATAGCTAAGTTTAACCATCCAAAAAGACAAATGGTATTGCACTTTGCTGTTGTAATTGTAAAAGTGACCAAAGCATTGGAAATATTATCCCCATTTCTACAGTATATGTAACATGTACTTCAGTTTCCCATGTGTCGGCAACACACCATCTGTTGGCTTAACACATCTCAGTAATAAGACAATTAGGTCATGATTACAAATGTCACACATGACCCCCAGGGCATGTTTACGCTGGAGGGGAGGGGAGGATGTATTGATAGAGAATCTCCTCCACGTCCTTAGGGGTGTACTGGACGAAGGTTTTAATACACAAACTATTGATATCACATAGAAAGTCCGTCTGTCATTGTTCATTTTTCGTGTTGGATTGGTATGCAACCGGGAACACATGTGCTTAATGGTACAACACACTTGAGCGTGTTGGTCTGTTTACTGTCACACGGCTAAGGGGTTTTACTCAATAGACGTTCAGCACTTGATTGGCAATTACAAAAAAAAAAAACCTCACTTTGACCAGAAACAGTAACACTAAAATGTCTGTCTATTCAAGTATTCACTGACATGTAATGGAGTGATGGATTGTTTGGTTGTTGTTTTTTTTTAGTCTTTCTCTGACATTTATCTCGGCGTTACTTAGATTCTGACTATTTATGTGCTAGATACGAGAAACCATTTATGACATCAATGCCGGTATTAACGTATTACCTTTGATCTTGCCCCGCGGCTAATAGTGGTAGAACAGCACAATTACCTACAGTACCGGATGTGATGTATAATTTATTTTATTTTTATACCGACCATTATCATCGGCAATCAAAAACTCATTTTACTTCCCCGTTACATAAGAGAGCTGCGTTAAAACACAAATTATGGTTTTTGTTTCTAACAATCCAAATGACTGTTACTAACACAAAGGTCGAGTCAAGTGTCTAGTGATAAGTTTCTGCCCCTTAAACATCGTTGATCTGGTGACGTCACACATAATTTGTTGATCTGGTGACGTCACACAGAATTTGTTGATCTGGTGACGTCACACAGAAATTGTTGATCTGGTGACGTCACACAGAATTTGTTTGTGATCTCAATTCTTATCTCGTTACCTCTCTTGTTCCCTGAGATAGAACATTGGGAGATCTATATCACTGTAGTCACGATGATTGTTTTATGCTGCTGTAGAACACTTGGAGAGACTGACTGGCATCTATAATTGCAAGTGTTACAAGGGCTTCATGCAGTAATTCTTTGCGTCTTTCCTTGATTCATTTTAAATTAGATATCTCACATACTTTAGGTGGACAATGACCAGTTTCACAACATTTCATAGTAAACCGAAATACCCAAAGAAATAGACACTAACAGTGTGTCAATAACGCTCTCTGACTTGGGCATTAGAAAAATGAAATGTTATTTCTCTCATTTATCGATTTGGTAACTTGGGTCCATTGCGGTCTGCCGTCGATTTTATGAACAGATGAGACGGTAACCCTCAAATTAACTCTATTTGGTTTAAGAAACCGCCAAGGAAAGTCCTTTACAAATAATTTATCTTAAGAATAGAGGAAAGTTTTGACATTGTATTTCTTAGTTCCTTTAAATCAACGTGTGTGCCCTCCAAATTTTTTTATTCTAATATATTAGAATGAAAATTACCCCATTTATATTTTTGTAATATATAAAAAATGAATGGTTATTTCACATGAAACCCATCAATTTATTTCCTTGTGATCTGTTATTTCTTCCTCACATGTCCCACTGGACACTGTCAACATTTGTTAGCACTTTGTTAGCATTTTGTTTGCCTGTCACAGAAATTCCTAAACGTAATTATCAACTTCCTTGTAACATGTCAATGTTACATTGTTGCAAAAATCTTAAAAATAACTTCCCTAAACTTTTATTTAGTCATTTCTCTTAACCTTTAAAATATTTGTTAAGAAAAGAGATTGTGTTTGATTCTCACAACTCTGTAGCATTTTGTTTTCGAGGCTACCGGGCAATGATGATATAATTTTTATGTGTAGTTCATTAAGGTGTGGTGTGAATTATTGGTCGTGGTGTTTACATTAAAAACACGTGCAATTTCCCTGGCGGCTAAACAGAAAGGAAGTAGCACTAACAAATACGGGCATTCAGACAACAAGGAAGTAGTAATCTCTTGACATCACGGTCACAAAGTGACGCCACTCACTTGGTGACCAAATATATAGCTATACCACGACAGATGGCAACAACAAGCCAACAAGACTGTGTCCACTATCCATCATACTATCTATTAAACCATTTCAAGAAACAATTACTATGACATAAACTCAAGGGTCTCCAAACTTTTCTGCCGGAGGGCCGCATTAACAGTCAAACAGCAGTTTGGAAGGGGGGGGGGCGACTACACACTAGAGGTGCATATAAAAAAGAATATAAACATAGATGTTGTATTTAATTAAATATTTAATATTATTATATGTATAATATTAATAATATTTAATATTGTATTTTAATTTGATATTATTTAAACATACATAACTAACAATAGTTAGGGGGCGGAGTAATGCGTGGAACCCTTATACCCGTGGCCTGTGACCGCTGCATCACTTGCCAACAGATCATCTGTCATTAGTTCTCAAATTGTTCTTCATGTATTTCATCCTCGAAAATGTCTGTTCGCACAAGTATGTTGTTCCAAAGACCTTGATGCAAAAGCGTTGACATTAGGAAAGTCTTCTTTGTGCAAAATCTGGTAAAAACTCAAAAGTCCTTCTTTGAATGTGTCCCTATGGAGGTCATTTGCTTGCGAATCCAAAACCTCCAGCTGAAGTTCATCAGAGCAACTGGCCACATCTGCCTTTGAATCCAAGTCAGAAAACCACTCCTGAAACTGCAGTTGGAGGTCTTTGATCATCTCCCATGCAAATGATGTGGGTAACTCAGCTGTTGCTGAAAGTGTGTCAAGTTGTTGGCCTGTACTTGTTCCAAAAACAAGACAAGTTTAGATCTGAAGGTCTTTAGGGGATTGTATAGATCAGAAAGTAGATTTTTCTCTCCTCGTTTTATGTTTAGAAATTTTAAATAAACAGTAATGTCTGCAGCAAAGGCCAATTTCCATTCCCACTCTTCATCGGACAGTCATGGTTGTGCCATTCATTTACTATTCAGGAAGTCATGTATTCCCGTTCTTCATTCAAATACTCTACTCAGAACATTCTCACAATTTAGCCATCTTACTGCTGTGTAATATGGTAAATTTTGCGATTCTGTGTCTTTAAAGATATGTCTGAACTTTCTATGGTTGAGCCCACGTGACCTTATTAAATTCACCATCGTCACCATAGGATTCAGTACACTGCTAAAGTCCACATATTTAGCACACAAAACTTGCTGGTTAATAATACAGTGCAGGAACATTGCTTGTGGAATGTGTATCTCATTACACACCTGCTTCACTTGTCAAACCAAGCCTTTCTCAATGCCAAACATTTTCTTTCCTCCATCAACAATCATACAAGGGATGTTATTCCAGTCCAAGTAATATTCAGAAAATGTTTTGTTTTTTCAATTCATTCAATGTCTCCTATCCGGTAGCTGTGCCATGCATGGTTTGTAGAGAAGCAAGCTCTTGTGTTATGTTCATGTCTTCATCCACACCTCTAATGAACACAAGCAGTTGAGAGGTGGGACAGCTGTCCAGAAATTCATCCATTGCCATTGAAAAATGGCGAAACTTTCTTGCATTTTCGCTAATTGAATCACAGTGTTTTCAACCAAGTCTGTAACACAGCGAGCAATGGTATTTGCACCCAAAGCTGCATTTTTAAATTCTTTGGACTTTTGTGGGTGAAGTTCCTCAGCTACCTTCGATAAACATTTGGTGGTAAACAAAAGGTAAAAATAGTAACTTTTTTAGATTAAAATGTCTCTATGGGTCGGATGAGAGGGCCTTGCGGGCCGCATGTGGCCCGCGGGCCGTACTTTGTAAATGCCTGAATCATCAACAAACAGGAACTGTTTCGATGAAGCTCTGGCCGTATGACCAATTTTAGCCACCTCAACTAACAATAACTATGATTTAGGTAAAAAAAAAAAAACTTTAAAAAAAGAAATAGTGGAATCTCCGGCAGTAGGAAAGGGCCAATCAATCATGGACCAACAATTTTCTTTCTATGGAAAGGGCGGAGTACATTTTGGTGACTATTGATTTTCGTGGGGGAAGGGCAAAAATCATATAAATATATACAGAGAGTAATAGCAGTACCTCAATCAGATTAATATCATCTCTAGCTGTGTCACATTAATATCATCTCTAGCTGTATCACATTAATATCATCTCTAGCTGTATCAGATCAAAATCAACTATTGCAATAAGTACCGATGTATGACATAATCCCATAACTTTTAATGTCATGTAAAAAAAAAAACTAACAGTTTGAGCAAAAGTATTGTCTAACATCCCGTCCCCACACCCACCCCATTTTTATTCCGTACTTGACACTTTTGGAATCAAATTTTAAAAACAATGTTATTTAACGTTTAAAGTCACTTGTCATAAACTCTTTGGGCGCAATACAGTTGATACTTGAAACATAAAATGAAATAATCTAAACAAGTCGTTAGGTTTACTATGAGCCACTGAAATAGTTCAACCTTAAAGAGATCAACTTTCAATACACGCGTTACTACTGAGTTAAGAGACAGCTTCATCCATTCAGTCTTGGCAATAACATGGACGAGATCTGCAGATACAGAGCTCGAGCCACCGAGCATCCTGGGGAACATTTCAATAGATTGTAAAGACAACGCTGAGAGGAGTTTTAGCCGATCTGCTGTTGGTTAAAAAATGTTGACATGATATCAGATGTTATTTGATCAAGCGATGCATGTAAGTTACTGATTTTTGAGTGAAAACGATGTTCCTCTTTGAATTAACCATTGAATAGTGCTCAAATTCATGTCAATAAAGTTAAATATTGTAGACTAATAATAGTAAGAGTAAAGCAATATTTGAGAACCTCTGTAATAATGGATCGATTTCAGGATGTCTAACCAAGGAAAGTGGATTATCGCCGTGATCCTATAAAAAAAATTAACTTCCAAAAGTACTCACAAAGTTCAGAACCCCTGCTATAGAAAGGATTACCTACTCACAAAGTTCAGAACCCTTGTTATAGAAAGGATTACCTACTCACAAAGTTCAGAACCCTTGCTATAGAAATGATTACATACTCACAAAGTTCAGAACCCTTGCTATAGAAAGGATTACCTACTCACAAAGTTCAGAACCCTTGCTATAGAAAGGATTACCTACTCACAATGTTTAGAACCCATGCGATAGTAAGGATTACATACTCACAATGTTTAGAACCCCTGCGATAGAAAGGATTACATACTCACAAAGTTTAGAACCCCTGCGATAGAACAGATTACATACTCACAATGTTCAGAACCCCTGAGATAGAAAGGATTAGGATAATTGAAGACACTGCAAGATGTAAGCAAACACCCGACTACGTCACATCAAGTACGCGCTAGACACAAATCTACACAGATGATCGTGTAACTAAAACATTAGCTAATTAATCTTTTCTCTATTTACCCCCCTAGCCCCCAACCAAACCACACACATGACACTTCCCCCCCCCCCCACACTTGTAATTAAACACCATTTTCTTCAGACAACTAGAGATCTAAAGTAGGCCCTGAGGGGGCACGGGCATAGGTCTAGTGGGTCACAGTAAGGATTACGTTTTAGTTTTTTTAAACAATCTTAGCAGCAGTGTTGTGAAATAGTGTTCTTATTAACTAGGGTGTACAGCCGCCGATTAAAAAAAAAAACATGGCATAAAACTATTTCATGTAAATATTACAGGAAGAAACACTAAAAAATAATGTGTCAAGATTCAAGATATGCTGAAACTAATAATTAACGGTATACTATGTGAACAATAGTTCACCAATAACTGTTAGGCTACAGTATAATCAACAACTTGGGTTTCTGATATTAGACTATAGGATGCTCTGATCATTTTGAAAAGGCTTGTGGTGAATTCACTTGTTGTAACAGAGGCCAAGAGGAACAAGTGGAAAATTTTCTTTTATAACTGAATGATGTAAATTTTTAGAAGTGGAGTGGGGNTTTCCTATCAAATAAAGGAGGACTTTAATAAAAATGATTTAAATAACACTTTTTAGTTTCTTTTTAATTTATTCCCTTAAAATTATGTATGCGGCTCAATAGTTAGTAATTTCATACGATTGTATAGCAGTCTATTAGAAATGATGTATAAATGAAATGACATCATAACATTGCTTTCAGTGTCACTAGAGGTGTTGAAGCACCGTTGGTAAGGGTACACGGGTAGACTATGTCCATTAATGTATATACATTAGTTTGAGGACCGTGACGCTAGTTTGTGGTGGTTACAAAACACTTGTCAGTGTGTTGAGGATAATCCGCGGATACACAAGGAAAGGTCAGTGTGTTGTAAGACCCTTTCCTTAAAACGTTGGGACTTTACAGTAGCAAGATGGCAAGACTTTCTCATGTTCGAGACGACGGAGCCATGGATGTATGTATATACAGGTCAGTACGTTGTGAGTCAGCCACATATAAAGTGTCGGGATTCAAGGGTAGCAAGGCATCAAGCCAGACATATTCGAGTTGATGGGGCCATGGATGTATACTCACACAGGGAGCACCTTGCCATGAGACGCCGATAGATTTCAAAAGGTAAGATATAATAGTCTGTTGGGAACTGAGAAGATATTCGACGTTTTAAAGTGAGGAAAGTGTGACATGCGCAGAGAAGGAAGGAAGCATGGATGATGATCATTCGGACCACTAGAAGGTATATCGAGTGGTTTCTTAGAATTATCAGACTGATACCAGTAGCTGGGAGATGTGGGGAAGTTGTTTTTACTGTATATTCTAGTGCTGAGTATCAGCTCACTAACATCTAATCGCACTCCGACAGGTTATCATTTATATCGCCACAAGTAACAATCAAATGTAAGATAATGTTAAAAATAATGTTAAAGATAAGTCATAACACTAAATAATGGGGACGTGGGGTTGGATTATTGACCACAGGCGTGACGAGGGACCACTCGTCAAACTTTTGACAAAATCCAGATCTGAGATTTTTTCACTGGCCTTACCATCCCCTCCACTCGACACCCTACACCGTAGTGACCTTATAACTAGACAGTGGGTGGTAATCTAGTCCCACCGAAAAACGCGGCTTAGCGTGCAGAAAATCGCGCATAATTCATTTACTGCGACCTCTGGACAACCAACCCCTGTCCAGGGAGACGGCTATCCCGCCAAGGTCCCATCTCCACAGTGTAGAGTGTAGGCGTGTGAGTCCTGTCTGCATCTATCTCTCATAGCGCGGTGGCGAGCTTTTGTGCTAGGAGGGCAGTGGGATGGCACATGGACCCTCCTTATTTTATTAAACGTTACAACAAAGTTAACTGTTTGAGTCAAAGTGGGAGATTCGTAAATAGCACAGGGACTCAAATCATTTTATTAAACGTTGCCTTAGTTTATTGGTTGAGTAACAGTGGGAGACTCTTATAAGGAAGCAACTAGAAACATCTAGTATCCTACAGAAACATCTAGTATCCTACAGGAACATCTAGTATCCTACAGGAACATCTAGTATCCTACAGAAACATCTAGTATCCAACAGAACCATCTAGTATCCTACAGAAACATCTAGTATCCTACAGAAACATCTAGTATCCAACAGAAACATCTAGTATCCTACAGGAACATCTAGTAACCTACAGGAACATCTAGTATCCTACAGGAACATCTAGTATCCTACAGAAACATCTAGTATCCTACAGGAACATCTAGTATCCAACAGAAACATCTAGTATCCTACTTATACTCATCAGGGATTTGTTTACTTTTTGTTTTGTTTTGTTACGAGAGTCTACGTCAAGTTCATTCCTTCATTTAGTCATCAAGATTTGCTCCCTTAAAACTTCTAACATTGTTTGCCTCATAACCTAATAGTCAATCATAGGAGACCAGTTAAAAGCGGGTCATCTATTGTGATCAATATATACTACAGGGATGTGGTCATCAACGGTTAAGCGATATATTAATCAACAGTTACATTTTTGTTATTCATGATTAATTAAATGTCTGCTCATATCAGCGACCACAGCTCCATGTAAGGTTCTATTTAGTTCTGACAGGAACATTGAGTTACACCGTCAATAAGAAATGCTCATCGAGTGAACCAAGAAATGTTAAAATGCTGGTGTGTTTGTGTAGTTGGTGTGTTGGTGTGTTTTTGAAGTTGGTGTGTTTGTGTAGTTGGTGTGTTTGTGTAGTTGGTGTGTTTGTGTAGTTGGTGTGTTTGTGTAGTTGGTGTGCTTGTGTAGGTGGTGCTATTGTGTTAAATAAAGCACATAATATATGTCCATATAGAAATCTATCGACTTTTTTATTTAATCAAACCTATCAATTAATAGTGAATTGAGTAAAGGTTACCTTTTAAAATATTACAACTAAATTAAGCGTTACCAGCCATATCTAAGTGCATATCAAAATGCATAGACAACACTTGAGTCATTCTTACATGAGATCTATCCACCCAAAGATAGATTCGGGTAATGTACCATGCTCATTGCCTCGAACCAGTAAATCTTATTTAAACCTCACATTTCGTGCCCATTATACAACAGGGGACCGATGTTACGTATTAGGTGATGTACAAAGTGGAGTAATGCGGGGAGGTGTGGTAGAGCGTCAGTGTCAGCTCTAAGCATTCGTTTTCAAAACGACCGACTTATAATGATAAAACACGCCCCTGAAAGGTTGCATTAAGGACCACCTTCCGATAATTGAAAAAATGATCGCATGACCGGCTTACAGCAAAGTGCACTCAGATGGTAATGGCACTAAGTCTAAATCGTTCAGTGAATTAAACGACTGAATGGGACGTCACAGTAAGTGATGGAGAAATAGCAATAAAAACCGGCTGCCGAAATTTACAAGTCAATACGTGACACACACTTTGGGGGCGGGTTATCTCCCTCTTTTGCTGTGAGTTCTAGCTTTGACATTTTCCACCCTGTTACGGAAAACGAGGTCAAAGCTGTTATTCTAAAATCTAAACCAACGTCATGTTCTCTTGATCCAATCCCCACTCCATTATTTGTTGAGTCATTAGATCTTTTACTCCCAACAATAACACATATAGTAAATGAGAGTCTAACATCTGGTACTTTTCCAATGGTATGTAAATCTGCTGTAATAAAACCCTTGCTGAAAAAGCAAGGGTTGGATCAGAATAATTTAAACAACTATCGACCAGTATCAAATATTTCATTTGTGTCTAAGGTCATTGAAAAAATTGTCTTAAAGCAACTTTTTACTTATCTTAACGACAACACTCTTTTAAGTCCAAATCAGTCGGCCTACAGACCTTCTCATAGCACAGAGACCACCCTGTTAAAGGTAACAAATGATCTTCTACTCGCACTAGACAGTGGAAAAATCTCTATATTGGTCCTCTTAGATCTTAATGCTGCTTTTGACACTGTCGACCATCAAACATTGCTAAAAACCCTGCAAAATTATTTTGGGATTTCTGGCTCAGTTCTGGCTTGGTTTCAATCATACATATCTAACAGATCACAAGTGGTATCAGTAAATGATTGTATCTCTTACAGAGCTGACTTGGTTTATGGTGTGCCTCAAGGCTCCGTTTTGGGTCCGGTACTTTTCGTGCTGTATACAAGGCCACTACTTCTACTGCTCGAAAAGCATTCAGTTAAAAGCCAATCATTTGCAGATGATACTCAACTTTACACTCACACTGATCCGTCTGATATTGGTTTTACTGTCCAATTGATGCAGGAGTGCATTGGTGAGGTAAAGTCTTGGATGACTCTAAGCAAGCTCAAACTGAATGATAATAAGACAGAAGCACTGCTATTCTGTAACAATAAATCCCGCAGTACTTTGACTCTTCCGAATTCTATTCAGGTGGCTAGTTCTGATATACTGTTCACAACATCGACTAGGAATCTTGGCTACATTATTTCTGACAACATGTCTACCAACAACTTCATCAATCACATTTGTCGCTCTGCCTATACTGCCATTCGTCAGATCAGTTCAATCCGTCATTATTTAACAGATAGTGCAACAAAAACTCTAGTCTGTTCTCTTGTTCTAGCTCGTATGGATTACTGCAATTCTCTTCTGTCAGGTGCGCCAAAACAATGCATTGAAAAACTACAGAGAGTTCAAAATTCAGCTGCCAGATTAGTTCTAAAGGCCAAAAAACATGACCATGTTACTCCGCTACTTTACTCACTTCATTGGCTACCCATACAAGCCAGAATTGATTACAAACTGGCCGTTCTGTGTCACAACTTCTTTTCTGACTCATGCCCTTCATATCTTACTGAACTTTTGTCAGTCTACTCACCAAGTCGTCAGCTACGCTCCTCTGCAGATACACGCATTCTCTGTGTTCCTAAGACAAGAACTAAAACATTTGGCGAAAGGTCATTCTCCTTTTGTGCAGCCAAACAATGGAATTCTCTTCCATTACATATCCGTAGCATTTCAACTGCTAAGTCATTCAAGACTGCACTTAAGACACATCTTTTTAAAATTTATTTTCAAAATTAATAAAACAACATTTCTTTAAATGATTAACGTAGCTGATGTATTGAGTATAGCGTATTGTCATTTATGTAGTTAATATGATATGAATGTTTCTTTTTATTGTTATATGTATTTTTTTTCCATGTAAAGCGCTGTGAGCCTGGCTCCATGCTGGGATACAGCGCTATATAAATTACCATTTTATTATTATTATTATTATTATGGCTGGTTGGGGGGCGGGTGGCGACGGAAAGGTTATCGAGGGGGTGTGGCAACCAGGGGAGACGTTTTCCGGTTATATTTAGGGGCTCCAATCCGAGTCCGTCATTTTTTGCCAATTTCAGAGTTTCTTTGAATTGTACTGGGCTGAATGAGACAAAAATTAACGGTCCTGATAGGAGGGAGGTGGCCCTTATTGGCGGCACTTTGACTATAGATACAAGGGGGTGGGGTGGGGCGGTGAGATAAGTTATAGACAAGCAAATGCAGTGTTACAAATATTTTATATCAAAACTCGGCGCTATCAGAAATCATCCTAGTTACTAGTTATGGCAATATTGTGTTTCATTATAAAATAAGGGGGGTACTTGTATTAATAGTGGCGACATATTCATTTATCATGGGGTAAATCTAACCGCCTTTATTATAATAAAAATAAATTATTTTTTATTATAGTGACACAAGCTGTTGTTTATATCCAAGTCTCATTGAGTTGTCTGCCGTTACTTTGACGTAGCAGCAGATACTTCGTCGTTGCTACCACAAACAGTTGAGTATCAGCAGAGTTAAGGTGTCAGGTCAACATTTGTTTGTGGTGTCTCTGCAACCCTCTCCCTCCCTCCTTCCCTTATTATTGGCCTTGACTCACGAAGTTCCTGATAAATATTCGTCACTGTTCCAACAATTTAACAACATCGGCACACCAAAATAGTCAAGAAGGAACTCAAGTTCAAGTCTCGGCCTCTGACATTGACAACTGAAGTCTCGGCCTCTGACATTGACAACTCAAGTCTCGGCCTCTGACATTGACAACTCAAGTCTCGGCCTCTGACATTGACAACTCAAGTCTCGGCCTCTGACATTGACAACTGAAGTCTCGGCCTCTGACATTGACAACTGAAGTCTCGGCCTCTGACATTGACAACTCAAGTCTCGGCCTCCGACATTGACAACTCAAGTCTCGGCCTCTGACATTGACAACTCAAGTCTCGGCCTCTGACAGCCACAACTCAAGTCTCGGCCTCCGACATTGACAACTCAAGTCTCGGCCTCTGACAGCCACAACTCAAGTCTTTGCCTCCGAAATTGACAACTCAAGTCTCGGCCTCTGACATTGACAACTCAAGTCTCGGCCTCCGACATTGACAACTCAAGTCTCGGCCTCTGACATCGACAGTTCAAGCCGCCATGTGGATTCTCTCTGGCCTCGGCTTCATTAATATTTCACACAGGAGCACTCCGATATTGACAATGTTTCTTTGTACAAGACGCACAAGGATCAGGCTTTGCTCCCTAAATCTGTCGAAAACATTAAAAGTAAGAGAGCAGGAACCAGGCCGAGTACACATGAGGGATTCGTTCGAAGATGTCTAAAGACATGTTGAAATTATTACAAGTCAATATTTTAAAGCTGACCAATATTTAAGCATGGCTGCTAGCAACACGAGACCTAAGAATTTAGATAGGTTAGGTGATATAATTAATAGTAATACATTTATCCTCTTACATAAAAATAAAAGTCAACGTTAAATTTATACACGTAAAATCTCTAAGAGCCAAGGACCAACTGTACATTACCGAGCAAGCAAGGATCCCTTCCAACTGTTATCTATACAACTGCAGCGTTCTCTGACTAATTCAATTAATCATAATGACCCATCACACATTTGTGCAATGAACTTCAAATGTAAGCGACGTGTGAGGTAAATTAATACAGTTCTGGGGCGTGAAATGTGTGCAGTGGATTATCAAGGTCTTTGGGTTATGAAAGTTAGGACTAACTACGATCATTTGAAAGATAAAAACATTAGAGTGATGAATATTTTGACACGTGACATTAGTAGACCAGAAGTTCTCCCATCATCGCCTGATGTCAGGAAGAAAACAATTAAGAGTCGACTTCTTGTATCGCGGGTTCTGCAATTTTTGAAGAATATTTAAACATATTTAAAATAATATTTTAAGGCTTTTATTAAAGCAGGTTCTAAAAAGTATTTTTGTTAGGACATGACATTTAATGTTACCTTGTTAGTTTTAGAACTTAAAGTTTAAAATACTATAGACCATTTATTAAATTATAGAATACATTACCCAGGTATTGGTCAATAAAAATATAGCAAATAACCGGACACCAAGCTTGACATCATCAGCAGATCAAGAAAAAACCTCAATCTGATGTTCCAATCTTACCTAAAATGGTTACAGATAGTTCCATCGTCATAAAAAGTTTACTATAACCACCTCCCCTTTCCCAATCCCCACTCCCACCCCGCTTACTTGCTTCTTCCCTGGTATCATTCAACTTATCAACGTTGGAGTTTCTGGTTGCAGGTTAGAATATCTGATTCCCTTTAAAATACCTGGTTCCCCTTAGAATATCTAGTTCCCTTTAAAATACCTGGTTCCCCTTAGAATATCTGGTTCCAGGTTAGAATATATCGTTCTACTCTAGAGTTTCTGGTTCCAAGTTAGAATATCTGGTTCCCCTTAGAATATCTGGTTCCATGTTAGAATATCTGATTCACCTTAAAATATCTGGTTCCCCTTAGAATATCTGGTTCCCCTTAGAATATCTGGTTCCACGTTAGAATATCTGGTTCCCCTTAGAATTATAATGCTAGCTTATTTTCTCTAACCTATTTACCTATCATATAGCGGCACCTATTTTATTATTCATTGCATGATTATCCCACTTGACTTGACTTGATGTCGCGTGTTTTCCCAGTTATTTTCCACAGTTTATTGTTTGTGTTAACGGTCTTTGTCTCGTAGAACTGTTCTCTGTTGTTGGTGTTAATGGTCTTTGTCTTGTAGAACTGTCCTCTGTTGGTGTTAATGGTCTTTGTCTTGTAGAATTGTTCTCTGTTGTTCTACCATAATTTGTAATGTCCTCGTTATGTCTGTAGGCGGAAAGCTTATTTGTAAGCCACAGATAATTGAAAGATGTGAAGTGAGAGCACTTTCATGCCGTGTGACTAGCACACACAACAAGGATGTATCATGCCTACTATTGTATTAAAACGTAACGTCCCAGATATACCAGTTGTTTTGTGCTGATGGTGTCTGCCTGAAATTATATATCATTAAACTATTTTCTTTGTTTTTTTAGTTTTGAAAAAAAAAAACTTCTTATTTTCTGAAATCAATTTTTTTCAAATAACTTTATTTTAAGGGAGGCGTTATTCGGAGATTTCTCCGTATAACGCCAGATGTTATTCGGAGATTTCTATTTATAGAAACAATCAGTACTTTAGTATCATTATAATTTAGGATTATTTGTAGCTGTCACAGATTTTAAAAAAAAATCAAATAAATAATTCTTAGTCTTGTTAGCTCTACTAATTGATTACTAAAAATGTTAAAATAGTAATATTGATTTCATTGTCATTAGTTTTAGCCCCAATAGCCAATAATAACTACTCAATTAATGATAATGTTGATATATTTAGATGTGTATTATAGTATGTGTATACATCTTTTAAGTGGTATTTTACTGATAATTACTGCATTTTAGATTTTAGCCATTTAGAAAAAAAAAATAATCTGAGCACCAGTCCACCAGTTGTAACTTGAATAATTTTGAAACTCGCTGCCTATTATCCTATTTGTATTATTATATTATCAACTGTGTGGAACTGGAGTATGTGCTACTGGTTGAAAATAATTTTCTACTTGGTACTAAAAAATAATGATTTTTTGTTAAAACTGTTGGCACCCCTACTAGATTTAAATGGCTATGGATAATTGAAGTTGTAGTACGCTCACTGACATTGACGACTATGAAGATTGAATAAATTAATATTAAAATTATTAATTTAGTTTCATCACCGTTAGTTGTTAGAAGTAATTGTTAGTGACCACTGTTAGTGTTAGTTAGTGATAGTAATGCTTATATTATAAAATATTAAAAGTATAAGTTATAAATTGTATTATTATTTATTATTAATTTAGTTTCATTACCGGCACCGTTAGCCGTGTGAAGTCATTGTCATTGTGATTGTCTTGTCAGAATTGTCCTTGCCTTGTCGTTAGTGACCACTGTTAGTGTTAGTAATGCTTATATTATAAGTTATAAAATTGTTTTTTTTAAACTCCAAGAATAATGATTTTAAAATTAATTTAATCAATCTTCATCATCACAATCACAAGTGGGGAAAGTTCGTTCACTACTAGTGACACTAGTCACTAGTTAGTAGTACTAGTAATAGTACTAGTCCTAGTACTTAGACTTAAACTTAATCTTAGTTACTAACTTAGTTAAAGTCTAAGCTTAATCGCGGGGTTTCCAACTTTAAAGTGCATAACAAAAACTACTTTAGAATATTACTATTACAAATAAAAGAAAAACCCAACGTGAAAGTAATTGAAAATGAAATTGGAAAGTTAAAAATAAATCAATAAATAAAGTGTCGTAATCGAAACCCGAACCTCGGACCATTGTTATAACCAAAACAAAAGGATACTAACCATTGGACCACAGAAGCACATAATAATACGAAATATTTAAGAATCTTATAAAAGTCTGGCTAAAAGTGACGTCAAACGCTATGAATCATGGTAAAATCTCCGAATAACGTCTGGCGTTATACGGAGATTTTTACGAATAACGCCGGGCGTTATACGTAAAAATCTCCGAATAATCACTTCGTTATTTTAATGAGATAACATTGTATCAGAGTGATATTTTTGTGTTTTTCAAGTCTGTATTTCTCCGCGTGTTCGGCCAACTTTAAATTCAATCACTGGTAGAATTTTACAGTTACGATCCGGGCCATAACTACTTAACGTTTTAACTCCTAACGGTCAGCGAGCTGTTTTTCATTGTTGATATTCCGGTTAAATACATCAGGAGATGCAATGTTCTAAATGAATTGTTTGAATATTGATGTAGCATTATTTATTTTCCAACTTAAATTCATGCTCGAGAGAATTATTTTCGAATAAGCAACATTTACATGAACAAAGGAAAGCTGTAGCCATTCCATGTGCGAATTTTTTTTTATGTATATAATGTTTTGTTTCAATTTGAAATGAGCCAGCTAAAAACGGTGAGAGAGAGACACGCTATTTGAGGGAGAGACACGCTATTTGAGGGAGAGACACGCTATTTGAGGGAGAGACACGCTATTTGAGGCATCGACACGTGAAAATAACGAGGTTGGAGAAGTGAAGCTTGACTTTGTAATTGTATTACAGGCCATGATAGGCCAGCACTGATTGACAAAACTTATAGCGTGGGTGGCGTGGGGTCAACTATTGATTCTTGTCATAGAGGCTGTGTCGTGGTGACCTTGGTGGTACGCCAGCCGACAGACGTGTCATTTATGATAAAAAAAATATGAATGTTTAATTAGAGTCGGAAGATATATTTGTGGGACTTGCGAGCAGAGTAGTCTGTAAAGTACTGTGTAGAGTAGAGTACTGTGTAGAGTAGAGTACTGTGTAGAGTAGAGTACTGTGTAGAGTAGAGTACTGTGTAGAGTAGAGTACTGTGAAGAGTATAGTACTGTGTAGAGTAGAGTACTGTGTAGAGTAGAGTACTGTGTAGAGTAGAATACTGTGTAGAGTAGAGTACTGTGTAGAGTAGAGTACTGTGTAGAGTAGAGTACTGTGTAGAGTAGAGTACTGTGTAGAGTAGAGTACTGTGTATAGTAGAGTACTGTGCTATTTGCTAACCTTCCAAGGTAATTTATCATCGACACTAAGACGATGATGTGATGTTTCTATGAACTTTATTAACGGCTATCCCCCACTTTGTGCTTGGATTGTTTCCTCAGCGTGGGCAGTTAACATTTGTTGGTCGCTCTCAGGTCAGCCACGGTCTAATACGTCTAATAAGTTTTGTCATTGCTCTGGACCGGAAAACTCAGTACTGAGATTATTTTTGGCACGGTTGTCTTAAAAATGATTTTCCGCTTAAATAAAGAAGTAGCATCGTGTTGGCAAATTTGTTATCAGGAAGTTTTGTAGTCAGTCGTGTCATGGTCAAATGCACTAAGCCGACTCTAATTACATAGAATTACCAACGATATTTGAAGAAGTGGTAACACAATACCCAGATAATTCATTTAAACTACATGAAATCGTTCAAACTAAGTACCCGGGTGTTCCAGTTAAAGACTTCTGCCATGATGTGTCAAGGACTATTATTGGTCTTCAAAACGTAAGTTTTATAAATAATGTAAACTTATTTTGTCTCCCGGATATTTCTCTTTATTAGCGATTTTAGAAGTAGTCATTGTTTGAAAAGAAAAGATTTTGATTTTGGCTAAACTTTGTTAAAAAGAACTTTAAGAAAAAATAATGTAAAGACATCCAACTTTTTCACTGATCAGAAGTTATTTTCCAGTTCAGGGGGGAATAATAATAACAGTAACAGCTTCGAGGCTCGATCCCGGGACCATCTTTTGCCTCGGTTCGGCAGTCCAGCGTGCTACCGCTACACCACCGCGCTCTTAAAGCGAAGATTTATAAAGAAAGTAAAATAATGACCAATAATGAAAAAATTGTAAGAGATATTTTCAAACACTTAATAGTCGCTTGAGGCTAAAACACTACAGGCACAGTCACACATTAGGCAAGACCGATAGTTGCAGGACCTGAAATTTCAGGCACGTCATTCATTTATACATTTATAAATACATACATACATACATATATATATATATATANTATATATAAACGTACAGAAGTGTTGTGTTTTTTTCTCCTTGAATTAAAATAAACAACGCCATGGTTTAAAGATTTCGTCTCTGGACACATGTTCTAAAAATCCTTTCTGACGCTCTGCTATATATGTGACGTTGCTCCATGACGTTATCATAGCTAGCGCAAACAGTCTGCTGATTGTTTATTTGGAATCCCCGTGTCAACATACTTTTATGTCCCTCCATGGGTTCAGATACCGGAAGACGCAGAGTCCGGGACAAGCGAAAACCCAATCGCCCGAGGCATCTCCGCTGTACCCAGATGAAAGGTTAAGTTATTTTAGAAACACTACAACGTCTTGGCGCTATGCGGGCGTGAGTGAACCAGTGGATGTTCGGGTGAGCAGTGATGGCGTGTGATTGTGAGGGGTGTGACGTGGTCTGGTCACCAGCCGTCTGCCAGGTCTGACCGTTCAACTGTTCACATGCAGATGATGTTTGTGACTTTGTTGGGTTCTTGTCTTGAATGACCCGAGGGGTAGGAAGAGGGTGTACAATCATGAGTGTAAAAAATGGGCGGGGGGGGGGGGGG
>MUZC01001686.1:543010-583952 GCA_002072015.1 Radix auricularia
CTGAAGTGATTGGATGATTCTAAGCCAACAGTTGCTATTTTTAGACATTATTATGTCATTGACAAATATTAACCAATCAAAAGATACGGTCGCAAGTTTAAGAGTTTATATTTATCTACATCTGATTCTGTAGTTATTTAAGCTGTACCGTGTTCAAATATTTGAAATTCGGCGTAACCGCATTTGGCGGATTTGCGAACAGAAATGCTGGTGGAGCCGGATTTATAAAAATCGCAGGGTTCCGGATTTCCCGGAGCCAAGTTGAAATCCGTTACACAATACTAGATACCACTATTGTTCACTGCCCGAAAACTTTTCTTTATCGAAAACTTCTTCAATTTCATATTTACTTTTGACATTAAAAACAATATCAGAAATTTAGTTGATATTCAACTTCCTGAATGTCGGTGTAAAGTCTGATTCAATGTATTTGTTCAACTGTTTACTTAGGGCGTAGAAATTGTTAATTTTTAAAATAAACAAATAATAATCACACCATGTTGAAAGGCTACCATGTTCGACTTGCTGACCTGACAGCAAAAAACCTCCACCATTCTTTACCTTTCCTACACCTGGGCACAGCACCTCCACCATTCTTTACCTGTCCTACCACTGACGGCACAGCACCTCCACCGTTCTTTACCTTTCCTACCAACTGACGGCACAGCACCTCCACCATTCTTTACCTTTCCTACCACTGACGGCACAGCACCTCCACCATTCTTTACCTTTCCTACCACTGACGGCACAGCACCTCCACCATTCTTTACCTTTCTTACCACTGACAGCACAGCACCTCCACCATACTTTACCTTTTCTACCACTGACGGCACAGCACCTCCACCATTCTTTACCTTTTCTACCACTGACGGCACAGCACCTCCATCATTCTTTACCTTTTCTAACAGTGACGGCACAGCACCTCCACCATTCTTTACCTTGACTACCACTGACGGCACAGCACCTCCACCATTCTTTACCTTGACTACCACTGACGGCACAGCACCTCCACCATTCTTTACGTTGCCTACACCTGCGAAGCACCTCCACAATTCTTTGCCCAGCATACACCTTGCCTCTTTTGTTGTCGTGATCTTCTAAACGTCATCGTTGGTGTCAGTGTATGCCTCCCCCACACACACACATCCTTGTTGGCGTGACAAAGTACAGCCCAACACCCACGACTTCCGTACACATAATTGTCTCAAGCCGCGTGCCACTGAGACTTCTTACATCATACACCGAGACAAAGGCCGTGTGAGAGAGGTTTCACGTTAAGGCCCTTAGATGCTTTGTACTACCGGGTCGTGGCGACCGAAGATTCTCACACGTGTTGGCAATAAACCCGCGTACTGGATGTGCATTCTGTGACCTTCTGTTAGTGCACATCTATCGAGTCACGTGGTATTCTACTATTGCGCCATGAAATGTCCCCATGGGCGGTTGGATTTGACGATGAATGCTACAACAGTGTTTGGCTTCTAGGTATCATAAAACAAAAACTATTCACAGTATTAACTGGCGATTTTATTAGCAATATAGAGAGAGCTTTGATTTTGAAACGTCCAATCTATGTGTATGTAGCACACACAAGAGTGCCTACTATGGCATTTTCTGGCTGCCGTAACAATCATAGTTCAATCAATGTGTATGTAGCTCATGCATGAATGAATTCCTACTATGGCATGTCCTGGCTGCCGTAACAATCATAGTTCAATCAATGTGTATGTAGCTCATACATGAATGAATTCCTACTATGGCATGTCCTGGCTGCCGTAACAATCATAGTTCAATCAATGAAAACCTTGTCAGAACAGCCACACACACAAAAATACGGGTTCACACAACTTTGTAACTTTTGGAACGTTGGAGTTCATGATGACACTGAAAGGCAACACACCATAGTGAACCAGTAACGGTAGCACAGATGAACTAACATTTATATCAAGGAACCAATCTTTCAGAAATGGCGGCGAAGAAAAAGGACAATTGAACACCAAATAATATGGTTTATTATTTTAAATTGATATTTTCCCCTGTTTTTCCTTTTCTTTACAACTTTATTAATACAATGAAATGACCTGTACGTCGGTTTGGATAAAACTTAAAGACGTGAAATGTCGTGGTAGTGTTTCACATTAACAAAAAAAGGTGACTTAAAGATAATGCCGATTCGCTATTCATTAATGAAATAAAGTTTTCTGAAAAATGTCGAAACTTCAAAAAAAACATTTATATTAGACTTTGTTTGTAACGTTTACATGTAATTATTTCTTATCTTAGAGTTCAGTTTCTCAGAGTCATTATCTAGAAATATTCTACTTTTTTTCTTTCAAAAACATGAAATGATGTGTGAATAAAGAAGATGTCTCCTGCAGAGGCGTCACTAGGGTTGGTGTCACCCGGGGCGGTAGCTCATGGTGTCACCCCCTCATGATTTAATCCATAGAACTGCTCCGTGTTTTCCAGTGCCAAATAACGGGAATATATAGAATTTTATGGTCTGGTATCACCCCCTTGATGGTGTCACCCGGGGCGGCCCGCCCCCTCCGCACCCCCCTAGCGACGCCACTGGTCTCCTGGACTGAGCTTTATGAAACTCTTTCAGGACAGGCCGCCATCAGATGCTCAAAATCAGTCGTTAAGGTCTTTGGGATCGAGTGGTGCTATTGGAAAGCTCAGATGCAACTCAAGAAGGGAAAAAACTGACAAAACTAGGATGACATACGGGAAGTTATTTCAAAGGCTCCAGTAATTATTCATGTTATTTTGGTGTCATATCGACTGGGTCAAAGTGTTATTTTGGTGTCATATCGACTGGGTCAAAGTGTTATTTTAGTGTCATATCGACTGGGTCAAAGTGTTATGTTGATGTAATATCGACTAGGTCAAAGTGTTATTTTGGTGTAATATCCACTTGGTCAAAGTGTTATTTTGGTGTAATATCGACTGGGTCAAAGTGTTATTTTGGTGTCATATCGGCTGGTAAAAATGTTATGTTGGTGTGATATTGACTGAGTCACAGTGTTGTTTCCAGTTGGAACGAGTTCTAAGGAACAAGCAATTTATTCGACGAGAGAAAATAAAGAACAACTTATGGGAATTAACAAAGGCCTTATATAACGTCATGAACAGAAATTTATAATCAAATTGATTTAGATAAAAAGTAATAGCAGTTTAAAAGATAAAACAACAATCGTGCTAGAAGTTACTATTATGTGAATAAACCTATAAGAGAAACCAAATAAAAAATCAATATATAACTGCCCAAAAACAAAGGTGTTTTGATGTCAGTTAAGTGCCCAAAGACAGGCAGGAAGGCACACGCCATAAGTTGCCCATCATGAAAAAGCCATCGAGCCCGGACTGGCGCGTACAGTTCAAAAAGATCATTACAGACAGTGCAGTACCGTGCCTCAGCATCTCACATAATAATACCCCTCCTCGCCTTACCTAAGTGGTTTGATGACTCCCATCTGAGTAGATTGGCCAATGATGCATCCATCATACACTGGCAGATCTTCAAGTCGGGGGATATCCGAAATCGGACAATTTATTCAGAGATTATGGGCATGGTCTGCCACACGGAGATTTGATCTGATAAGACATGTATGTTTAAATTGGTACAAACCTAACCACATCTAACATTAACATCAATACATTGTTAGATTTGATCTGATAGGTCATATATGTTTAAATTGGTACAAACCTAACCACATCTAACATTAACATCAATACATTGTTAGATTTGATCTGATAGTTCATATATGTTTAAATTGGTACAAACCTAACGACATCTAACAATAGCATCAATACATTGTTAGATTTGATCTAATAGGTTATGTATGTCTAAATATATATTTTTTATATTTGTCACTTTTTGAGGACGCCTTTGTAACGACATAAGTCTTAGCCTATGTAACCCGAAGATTCTCCTAATCTAATTCAGTGATGGCGAATCTATGACATGGGTGCCCCAGTCGGCACGCCGAGCCCAATCAGCCGGCACGCGACTAAAATAATACTTCTTTAATCAAACCAGCTTAGCTTAATTTCTATTTTCAGGTTTCATTAGAGTGTTGGTACCTAGCCATAAATAAGTGGCTTAGGTGGAATTTTGGGCACGTAGGCGCCAAAAAGGATCGCCACCTCTGGTCTATTCTTTAAATAATAATTTTTAAAAATATATTAATTTATTTAGGTTTAAACAGGAGAAATTCTTCTATTTATCATTCGTTGTAGCTTTATTTTTGAAGACCTTTTCCGTTTACTGGAATTTGAAACTATTCCTTTTGTGTTTGGATTGGGGGGGGGGGTAGATCTTCTGAATTCTTGTTGACTTTCCTCATTAAAATTCTATTGTTTCAATAATCTCACCCACACTAAAACATGCTTATCTTAAACATGCCGATGTGCAAATGATACGATTTAATTAATGTGTTATGATCTAAGATAGTATCGAGAAGCAGCGCCAATGAACACGATTGTTATTGTTTTTTTTGACCGCACTAAAAATGATTTTACAAACTTGTGTCTGTAATTGTTCCTCTACAGCCAGAAAAATAAATGCTTTTTGTCATTGGGACCGCATCGAGTTCAAATGTTCGCGCCAGTACAGGTAACTTGTAACCTCCATCATTTATCCAAAGTTATCAAACTCTCGTTGTTGATGAAGAGTTAGCTCCGCTTTAAATCGCACGCCGTGTGCCTATCACAATTCAAGAAAGGTCGAGGTGTGGGTTGTAAGTAAAGTTTGGCAGCGTTGGTGGTAGAGAGAAACATGCGATTGTGGGTACGAAACAAAACAAGACAATAATAGAACAGGTTTTCAAATACAGTTTTCGGTTTGAATTGAATAGAAAGGATATCAGGTCATTCTGTACAGAAGGAGCGTCTGTAACATATAAGATAAGATTGATAATTCTTGTCCTGCCATCTGCTTAGACGTGTGAAAACCAAACAGGAGAGCCGTGTGTTTCCTTCCCCATGTGATATCAATCTTTCAACATTCCATGCGGTGTTCAAAGAAAGACGCGACAACTAGAAGCAGGGGTTCTCATACTTATAGGGACAATATGGACTCGTGTTAACAGAGGTTCTCATAGTAACAACATGGCCTAGTGTTAGCAGAGGTTCTCATAGTAACAACATGGCCTAGTGTTAGCAGAGGTTCTCATAGTAACAACATGGCCTAGTGTTAGCAGAGGTTCTCATAGTAACAACATGGCCTCGTGTTAGCAGAGGTCCAGACCGTGCAATATTTATTAAATTTTGCTGCGTTAACTTATATTTCTATCGGGACGCTGTTTTACATGGCATCGGTGTCATAGAGCCAGAAGTCATTGGGCCAGGAGTCATTGGGCCAGGAGTCATTGGGCCAGGAGTCATTGGGCCAGGAGTCATTGGGCCAGGAGTCGAGTCATTGGGCCAGGAGTCATTGGGCCAGGAGTCATTGGGCCAGGAGTCATTGGGCCAGGAGTCATTGGGCCAGGAGTCATTGGGCAAATGGTCATTAGGCCAAGGGTCATTGGGTCAGGGGTCATTGAACATTTAAACGCCAAAGGTTAGTTAAACATCCCTAGATTTGGTTTTAATTAAAGAAATCCCGTAATGATTTTCATTTTTTTAAAATTAAAAAAAACATACTATAGCTTGAAATGAAACGAGACTGAATGCATGAGAGATACTAACTGGTGCAGAAGGAAAGAAAAACACAAGACTTCCTCTCAAATTAATAGTAGGATCAGGCTTTGTATTTTATAAATTATCAATATAGATTAAATACATTACATAGTTACTTGCCCTTCCGATCATTGAGCTACCAAAAGACAAGCTTCTATTCATACCACGATGAGAATCTTCCAGCTCCAATCTTTGATCCGTATTCCTTCTTTTTAAAAAGCCCAAGCGCGTGAGCACCAGGAGCCGATTGCGTCATAGCTAAACAAATGATTAAGGGTTAAGAACGCCGTTAGGTAGGCACGTCTTGCAACGGTCTCGTGCCAGGCAGGGCCCCTTAGGGAGCCGTGTTGAAGGGGGTGCCCAACAGCGCCCCCTGGGGAGCTGTGGTGAAGAGGGTGGCATCATAGTGAATGTTTACATCGGTCATGTCTATCGACCCATGCAGGAGGATGAAGAAATACATCTTCAGCTGAGTTTGTAAATTGTAGTAGAGTTGTGTTATCTGATGGCACGGTTCGAGGCGTCATGCCGTGCAAAAACTTCAGTGGTGCGCAAACTCTGGTCTCTCGTCAGCAACAGGAATGGACAACTCGAAACCAAACTGGGGTCTAGCTTCAACGTTCCATTATATGGACATAAACATTTATTATTATTTAAAGCTGATATATATGTAAACAGTTTTTTTTATTTCTCGCCAGGTCTTATTAATGAAGCAACTTCCGCTTACGACTCCCAGGCTCCCAGAACGACTTGACAGCTGATGGTTTCATTTCTCAGGGCAACTTGAGCAAAAATAAAAGTGGAAAGGGCCAGGAAGAATAAGGAAATGAACGAATGGGACATCGTTAAAGTGGCCAAACTACTGGACAAACCAAACATTAATAATTGTCTTTGGTTAAGACTCGCTGTTGGTTCAATTTCTTAAACAAAACAAATGTTTTTCACTGACGTGTATTTTTTTGAAAGAGAACGATGTTTAAGATATTAATGAATTCATTGAGGCAGAATTTTGAACATTAAAATAAACCTCTCGGTTAGAGAGTGTATGCGTCTGTTGTTGTTTTTTTTTAATTCAGAGAAAAAATAACCGAAAAAAACCTAATGAATCTCAAATGTAGAATGCCCGTTAAAATTCCTAACGTTGTTCTGTGTTGAAGGACGATAACTACCTCTACAAGGTTGGAAACGTGAAATCAGCAACAACAACAAAAACAACAACAACAAAACTGCCGGGCATAATTCAAACTAGTAATCCTTAACAGTTGACGACCTTGACATCATGACGTCAGATCTACATATTCGGTCACTGGGTGACTTCCACAATAAAACGTCCTCCTACTTCCCCCCAAAAAACTTGACGGCCCAGGCGTGTGATGGCATACACTGCTACGCCGACGGGGTGTTCCGAGCGGCCACTATCCTGACCATCGTCCTGGCGGTCTTCGGCGCCTTCGGCAACATTCTCACCGTCCTCGCCATCATGACCAGCCGGCTGCGGAACAACATCAACAGCATCCTGATCTGTCACTTGAGTGTGGCGGATGTGGTCTACTGCTCGTTCGTCCTGCCACTGCAGGCGATGGTCTTCTACAACAGGGCCTGGGACCTGGCCCCAGTCCTGTGTGAGCTTCATGCGGCCTTGAGGATATGGCTGATTGGAGTCAACATGGTGCTGCTGAGTACAATAGCTTTATACAGGTACATCTTAGTTCAGTACCATAGCTTTATACAGGTACAATAGCTTTATACAGGTACATCTTAGTTCAGTACCATAGCTTTATAAAGGTACATCTTAGTTTAGTACCATAGCTTTATACAAGTACAATAGCTTTATACAGGTACATCTTAGTTCAGTACCATAACTTTATACATGTACAATAGCTTGATACAGGTACATCTTAGTTCAGTACCATAGCTTTATGCAGCTACATCTTAGTTTAGTACCATAGCTTTATACAGGTACAATCGCTTTATACAGGTACAATAGCTTTATACAGGTACATCTTAGTTCAGTACCATCGCTTTATAAAAGTACAATAGCTTTATACAGGTACATCTTAGTTCAGTACAATAGCTTTACACAAGCACAATAGCTTTATACTGGTATATCTCAGTTCAGTACAATAGCTTTATACAGGTACACCTAGGATAAGTACAACAGCTCTAAAATGAGTATTCTATTTTAGAGCAATATTTATGCAGGTAAATTACAGTAGCGTACAATTAATCTATAAACGTATATTTCTCATGAAGTCTAATAATTTCTTTCAAGCATATTTCAACTTTAATACAATTTCCCTAGTATAACAGTTTATTACAATTAATTAATTAGTTATTCTTGAAAAGTTAAAAACAGTTACAGGTTTATTGTTGGTTATTTTACGGACAAGTAGCAAAAACAAGTAATTAATCTACATTAAATTTAAATGAATACTAACCTAGAAAATTTTTAATTTATTTGGTTTTCTGATCTTTGTTTTTTTTTTTTTAAATGTCATTATCTGTACACAACTAAACTTATTTCCCTGAAATTGTTTACCGCAGTATCCTTAGTAACAGAGTGGTGCTGTTATTTAAACTATATGTACACACATTGTTTTAGAGGCAAGTAAGTCATGTACTAATGATATGGATTAATATATCATACAGAATAGGACTGCATAAAGTTCTTTATATAAAAAAAACAAATTACACAAACTATTTGTGTAAGGAAACAATAAATTAAAGCTTTATTATCAACTAATACAAATAATGGTAGACGTTTCGGCTCATAAAATAAACACGGACATAGAATATAAGAAAAAGGAGGAAGTTCTTATATTCTTTATCCGTGTTTATTTTTGTTTTTCTTTTCACTTTATCACATAGACTTTAATATGTTTTAATTTTAATATATGTAAGTAAACATTTTTGTACTGATGAAAGCATGAGCCGAAACGTCTACCATTATTTGTTTTAGTTGATAATAAAGCTTTAATTTATTGTTTCCTTACACAAATAGTTTGTGTAATTTGTTTTTTATGGATGAATTAAAACACGGCTGCTCAAGTTTATTTCATAATAGTAAGAGAAAAACGTTTATTTACTAAGTGTGTATTTATATGCAACACAACAAAGGAAACCCATAGTCCGAGGCTTTGAGAGAAGCAACGAAAATAAAGAACCTTCAAATAGACTTCCAAAGACATTTTTTTCCTTAAATAGAGTTTAGAAGATGGAAAAACGTGTAGCATGCTGGGATAGAATGGACACAAGCGCCATGCAAGATATAATCATCGTCTTCTTTTTGCTAAAGGTACATAATAAAATATGAATACAAGAAACTCAAATTATACGTATGAAATTAGGGGACTCGCTCACCCCAAAATGTCAAAATTTTTTCCGAGGTTCGGGGCAATATAAATATTTTAATGGCCAGCACCTTTCACATCAGCGTTTTAAAATATACCCATCTTAGTCATAGAGGCATAAAATATAGCCCCCCCCCCCCCCGAAAAAAAAGAAGAAAAAAAGAACTACTGGTTTTATGTGAAGTTTTAAACATTCACAGCGCAAACATGAGAAACTTGTTAGAAAAAGTCGAGTTACGAAGTGAAAATTTCAATAGATTTACTTAAAAAGACAGCCATCAAGTCTAACTTAAATCTCTGTTTACTTTCAGGTTTCTCCACGTCGTCCATCCCAATGTCTACACCGTCTACTCTCAGAGCCCGTGGTTTATTGGCGCGTGTATCATGTGCTGGGCGCTGCCCTTCATCTTCTGTTTCACCCCACTGGTCGGTTGGTGGGGTGAGTTCAGCTTCCAGCAGCGCATCCTCCAATGCACGTTCAGCACAACGAGCAGCAAGTCTCACAAGGTGGTCACGATAACTGCTGGCTACGTGGTCCCGTGTCTCTTTATCTGCTTCTGTTACGCCAGGATCGGATGCGTGGTCTTCACGTCTAGGACCAAGGTCTCCAAAGGAAGTCAGTACAGGAGACAGCGAGCCAGGCGGGAGTCGTTCAGACTCACGGGCATGATGCTCCTCATCTTTGTCGGGTTTCTCCTCGGCACCACTCCTTTCTTCACCATCAACATCGTGGACAGCAAGCTGTTGTACCCAATGCCCCACATATGGACGCCGTTCCTGGCCTGGGTCATGTACAGCATGAACCCGGTCATCTACACGGTCATGGACGCCAACTTCCAGCGGGCCTACCATCGGCTGCTGCTGTGTATGATCTTCAAACCAGATAACGTGGCTGAGACCAGCGTGGCCGAGAGGCAGAACTCGTTGCTGGCCGCCGGGAAAAACGTTGAAAACAGCCCGAGCCCGAAGTGAGGGCCTGTCTTAGAGTCGTGCGTTCAGGTACAACTCCCCGCGGGGTAAATAATGGGCTCAAGTTGGCCCATCCCCCCCTTCCCCAAATGAATGTGTTATCTTCGGGTGCCAAGAAATAAACAAGGCATACAGTAAATTGTTTCATGTCGTTAGATGGTGACCAGATACAGCACAAACCAGACAACTCCTACAGCCATGTACACAGCGCCTACAGCCATGTACACGGACGGCTCTAACGTGCCAACACACGTAACCATAATGCTACAAACAGGCCAAGTTAGGAAGACAACAAAGTCAAACAGTCTTAGACGCGTCATGTTCTCACACATCATGGTCTCAGACGTTGAATATTTAAGTTTTTGTTTCTTCAAATTCAGTAAGAGAAGGAATGAACACATTTTCTCCTAATACCGCCTGGATTATAGCAAACACGATAAGTTTGTTTGAGATTAAATGACACTATCCAACTCAAAGATTAACATTTGACGCTTAAATGTACAACGGTGTGAGATAATCCCGGCATATTCAGGACAGACAGCCATGATGCAAGGAAACCAACACTCTAAAGTTCATTAGTTTGGACTTCAAAATTTTAGAACCAGTGCAAATGCTAACAAAACTGATATGTTTTCAAATATGTTTTTATAAACTTAGCATTGACGATGTTTTCTTGTTTAAGATTCGTGTATTAAATGAACTCTTAATGTTGTAAAAGAAGGCGAAAAGAAGTTGGCGTTATCAGACTGTATAGAAGTTAGTTCTCCACGCTAAAAAGACGTGTGTGTGCGTGGACGTTACAAAATCAGAACAAGCACCACACAAAATGCACATGAAACTATAAACTAGTGAGAGAATTGGGCAGAAATGGCTGGTTACAGCTTAATATAATGGACAGTATAAATATTAAAATAAATCAAACCGAATAGATTTATTGTTGACCAAACGTGTTGACTTTATAACCCTCACCCACACACACAGTTCTCTCTCTGTCTCTCTCTCTCTCATTCTCTCTCTTTGTTAAGCTGCTGTGCACCTTTAAGTTAAAAATAATGGCTAACAAACAATTGATTACCTTTTCTTACACACGCACGTACACACACCCACAAACGATTGTTACAGTCTCAGTCCATATGAGGTCTATAAAAAGTTGTCATAATTGGTCGGTCATGTGTAACTGGCGATTCACAATTAATGTTCTTATTTTCTTTTTCTCATTGGATACATTCTCGGGATTTTTGGCTTTATCTTGGTATTTTTTGGCGGTTAAAGAAGTTACCAGTTCAAGGAATGAAAAGTGAAAACGTATGACCAAAGTATCATCCCCCCCAACGTCTCTTAGAAGTAGTGTATTTTAGTAGCTGGCCACTGACCAAGTCGCCCGCCAACTGTGACAATGAGATGTAGATTAGAGAGTGAGATCGTCCCAGCTTTTAACCCGTCCAGACGGCATGCGCGGACATCATCCCTGACCCCTGCTTATGTTTACATTAACAGCTGACAAAATGCAGTGGGTTTAGTACATAGCCTCCGGTGGGGTTTAGTACATAGCCTCTGGTGGGGTTTAGTACATAGCCCCCGGTGGGGTTTAGTACATAGCCTCTGGTGGGGTTTAGTACATAGCCTCTGGTGGGGTTTAGTACAGAACCTCCGGTGGGCGCGCGATGTGATACAAAAATCCAAGCTCTTCAATTAGCGAACATCAAAAACCTCAGTCTCATCAAATATTTACGGAGGCTTTTAAAAGAGAACCGTTAGCACGATCTTGAGCTCATCGCTGATATTTGTTTCAATCTAGCTAGTATATAGGAGCTGATATCTGTTTCAATCTAGCTAGTATATAGGAGCTGATATCTGTTTCAATCTAGCTAGTATATAGGAGCTGATATTTGTTTCAATCAAGCTAGTATACAGGAGATGATATTTGTTTCAATCTAGCTAGTATATAGGAGCTGATATTTCTTTCAATCTAGCTAGTATATAGGAGCTGATATCTGTTTCAATCTAGCTAGTATATAGGAGCTGATATTTGTTTCAATCTAGCTAGTATATAGGAGCTGATATTTGTTTCAATCTAGCTAGTATATAGGAGGTGATATTTGTTTCAATCTAGCTAGTATATAGGAGCTGATATTTGTTTCAATCTAGCTAGTATATAGGAGCTGATATTTGTTTCAATCTAGCTAGTATACAGGAGCTAATATCTGTTTCAATCTAGCTAGTATATAGGAGCTGATATTTGTTTCAATCTAGCTAGTATATAGGAGCTGATATTTGTTTCAATCTAGCTAGTATACAGGAGCGGCATCTCTCTGAAACGTGAGACAAAAATATCTCGTTTTATTCTCAAATCTGGCTTGATTCTAATTATTTATTGAAAATTTAATTTTGTGTTTAAAGTATTTCAAAGGTGCATTCTTTTAAAAGGAAAGAATTAATTTCGTGTGGTATAAAGATTAATTTGCTATTTATTAAAAGAGAAAACTTTAATCGAGGATTAATATACCAAATAATATGGGATTATTGTTATCATTACACAATTTGTTTGTGTATTTTGTATCTCACTAACTGGGATAGGAATTAAAGTTTCGACAATTGATTCAATTAAACAGGTTTAATAAATAAAAACGTTACAACAACTCAGGGTGCAATAGATTTCAATATCGATGCAGGGGCAGGGTTAATATAATTTAGAAATCTTAAAAGTAAAGGCCAAAAGGAGGAATATAGAAAGTCTAAGAAAGACAAAGAGAAAAAATGGGATCAGATATGATACATAGATAATTAAACTTAAGTACAAAAGGAGTCCGATAAGTTTGGGAATACAAACATATCTTAAAATTTATTTTTTTTTAAAAGTAATACACATTAAAAATAACATATATAAATAAATAGAAAGAGCTCGGTCAAAGTAAACCAAAATAAACGTATCTAGAATATAGGTTTAAATAATGATCTCAAGACGAACTCATTAGCCATGCATAACGTCGTTGATTGGATAAACAAATATCGGAGCGGCACTTGCTTTATTGCGCATGCGCACAATGCGAGATGCCCTGGCTGTTTCTCTTTGAGCTGGTTTAAAAATAGAAATCTAAATACCAATAAGTAAACACGGATCCCGTTAGATACTGGCAGGTAGAAACACTCGTTATTATTTGTTTTGTTTATATCTTTATATTTTCTTCAGTTGGCCACGCCTTTCACTTTCAAGACTTGGAAACAAACCATATCGTGGAGGTCAATTTCCAAATACACCATAATGTTATGGGGATTTAATCAATAAATAGAACAAAACTCAAACGTTCAGGCTCAGGCAGTGGCGTCGCTAGGGGGGTGCGGAGGGGGCGGGCCGCCCTGGGTGACACCATCAGGGGGGTGACACCAGACCATAAAATTCTATATATTCCCGTTATTTGGCACTGGAAAACATGGAGGAGTTCTATGGGTTAAATCATGAGGGGGTGACACCATGAGCTACCGCCCCGGGTGACACCAACCCTAGTGACGCCTCTGGGCTCAGGTCCAAATAAATCAGTCTACCGAAACTCTTTTAACCGATAAATAACATCCTTTGAAGCCAAAGAATTTCGACGTGTAATTCATATTTAAAAAAAAATACCCCTTTAACTTGCTTTTTTAAACATCCAATGCCAAATTAGCTGACTAACATACCCACCAAATACAGTTGCACAATCTGGCCACTATAACACAATGATATATAGGCTCATCATTCCTGCTAATCTCAACTATGTAAAAAGAAATGAGATATCTTTATTTTATCACCTCCTTCATGATTTATTTATGAGTGCTGGGTGAAGTCTAGTTAAAATGGCAACAGCTTGAAGTATTAACTTCTTTACATAACGTAGTTAAATGTTAACATTTCATTGTTAGATTACATGCAAGTTTAAACATGACTTTCAACATCACATGTGTTGTTATTGCTGAGACTAAGTACTCCTAAATGAATACTTCATCATTGTATTCTCTATTGATAGTCAATATAACATTAGGTAACTGTGAAGTTTACTGTTAGTTGGAATGTTATTCGGTGACTTGAATTTCCAGCATTTGTTTATTCCACGTGTTGAGTATAGAATGTTGTATATGTTATGTATATATTTAGTATGGGCGAGTATAGAATGTTGTATATGTTATGTATATATTTAGTATGGGCGAGTATAGAATGTTGTATATGTTATGTATATATTTAGTGTGGGCGAGTATAGAATGTTGTATATGTTATGTATATATTTAGTATGGGCGAGTATAAAACGTTGTATATGTTATGTATATATTTAGTATGGGCGAGTATAGAATGTTGTATATGTTATGTATATATTTAGTATGGGCGGGTATAGAATGTTGTATATGTTATGTATATATTTAGTATGGGCGAGTATAGGATATAGTTGATGTTATTTATATATCTAGAATGGGTGTGTAGTGTGTAGTGGTGGCTAGTTTATGTTCAATTATGGGTAGTATATGTTCAGTGTTTTTATTACGGATAAAGTTGTTTATGAGTGATGTATGAATAGAGTACATCATTGTTTGGGGGTGATGTATGAATAGAGTACATCATTGTTTGTGAGTGATGTATGAATAGAGTACCTAATTGTTTGTGAGTGATGTATGAATAGAGTACCTAATTGTTTGTGAGTGATGTATGAATAGAGTACCTCGTTGTTTGTGAGTGATGTATGAATAGAGTACCTCGTTGTTTGTGAGTGATGTATGAATAGAGTACCTCGTTGTTGGTGAGTGATGTATCAATAAAGTACCTCGATGTTTGTGAGTGATGTATCAATAAAGTACCTCGGCTATTTCCAATGATAAAAGCGTTTTCAAATTCCGGATTAATGTTCAAAGTGAACTTCTAGTGGGTTTAGTCTGTCTTTGATGGAGCAAGCAACTTGTACTGTACTAATCTAATCAGT
The DNA here is from genome assembly GCA_002072015.1 of Radix auricularia. Lineage (NCBI taxonomy): Eukaryota > Metazoa > Mollusca > Gastropoda > Lymnaeidae > Radix > Radix auricularia. The sequence goes on from MUZC01001686.1 coordinate 557,955, forward strand.
TATTGTTATTAGTAATTGTTATCAGTTATTGTTATCAGTTAGTGTTATCCATTATATTCTCCCATAATTCCATATTTATTCCTTACTTCGTGTCCAGACAGAGTGACACAAATAATAAAATTATTTTTGAGTTGTACTGATAGAACGAATATTATCGTCTGGAAACTTTAGCTCAAATTAACATATCAAATGACTTGAAACTGAAACCCAAATAAAGCATTTTGAAATTGTTTTAGATAGATTAAAAGCAACCGGGGCGGGGAGTAAAATTGGTCTCGAGCGGCAATCGTAGAGCTGTTTAATTTTTGAGTTTTAAAGAAACAGCGGTAGAACTATATCGTAAATAACAATAAATACATGTGTCACCGAGTACACTAATATTAATCTTTCTGGATGACGCAATAAGTTTCTGTATAGAAGGGGCGTATGTAACAGATAAGGGGCTAAAATATATTCAGCTTTGTCATTTTGACCATTATTTAAGCTCTGTCTTAACTTCATATTCACATTTAGCAAACAGAATTTATTGGCTCCTAAAAATAACCGTTTAGCTTCACGAGTTCACGGGTTTACAATATTTGTCCGACGGATCAAAATCAAAAGCTTGATATCAGTTTTCATACAGCCTAAATACGTTTTACCAGTTCTTGAATTAGAAACGAAGTAATAAGTAATATTCTGTATTCTTTAAATGTCTGGTAATAAATAATTCCAACTACACACACACACACACACAAACACACGCACGCACACACACACTCACACACACACACACACACACACACACACACACACACACACACACACACACAAAATGAAGTTAATCCGTATCCACCAAATAAAATTTTCCCTACAATAAAATAAATGTTGGTCATTCCACTATACATTAGTATCGTTAATCTTTCTACAATTGCCCATGCTTTATTAGACATTTTTAAGGTTATTTAATTATGACAATTAATAGATTGTTTATATTTTATATGAATTGTACTATTCTAAAACTATTAGATGTATTTACCTCTAATCTTACGTTCTTGGGCCATTCATTTATTACACAACAAAATAGGGGAGACGCATGTTAGCATTGTTAGTGAACGTTAGAAGATTGTTGAAATATACATTAAAATTGACTTTAACAATAATACACTTGTGTTCATTATACATTTAATCATAAATATATAAAGGCACAAATAATACTACCTTACCCCGACCAGCCCGCCTCTTATTTGTTTAACGACATCACAAAGAAATAATCACTTGTCGAAAAACGGGGGGAAAAAACAACGAAACAGAATGCCAATTTAAAATGGCGTTCGATCGTGTTTAAAAGTATGCAAAAAGTAATTATATGACAACTTCCGGCAAATCATTAACCGAAATTCTGTCCGCCTGTAAGATTAATGTAACCATCCTCAGCAAATAGCAAACAGGGAACATGGTAATTTCTTACTTTATATCTGATATGAAGGGGAAAAGAAAAAAATGTTCACCAAACGATGTCTTCTAGAATTGTGCCCCTCGGTAAAGAAAGCCATGTAAGAATAACTTAATTCAACAACAGGCAAGAAGGCAGAAGTTGAACGACCATCTACTAACAAGAGTCGCAAAATGACATAGACATCTAGTGTGAATCAAGTAATAGGGAAAAAACAATACAAACAACTGAAAATTCAGTAAAATCTGTACGTAGTGTTTTTGTTATGTTTAGTACAACCTTCTGACAATAAAAGCTCTAACGTTAAGAACACAGAGGAAACATAGTTCTCCTTGAGGCGAACAAAGAAAACACATTTGTAATAGGTCCAAAAATAACGGTTTACCCAGTGCTTGTGGTGTTGATGTTTACTACTGTCTTGTGAGTCACCCTTAGATTTATACTTGTACAAAGTGCGAGAGTCAGCCATAGATTTATACTTGTACAAAGTGCGAGAGTCAGCCATAGATTTATACTTGTACAAAGTGCGAGAGTCAGCCATAGATTTATAATTGTACTACGTGCGAGAGTCAGCCATAGATTTATACTTGTACTACGTGCGAGAGTCAGACATAGATTTATACTAGTACAAAGTGCGAGAGTCAGCAATAGATTTATACTTTTACAAAGTGTGAGAGTCAGCCATAGATTTATACTTGTACTATGTGCGAGAGTCAGCCATAGATTTATACTTGTACAAAATGCGAGAGTCAGCCATAGATTTATACTTGTACAAAGTGCGAGAGTCAGCCATAGATTTATACTTGTACAAAGTTCGAGAGTAAGCCATAGATTTATACTTGTACTACGTGCGAGAGTCAGCCATAGATTTATACTTGTGCAAAGTGCGAGAGTCAGCCAGAGATTTATACTTGTACAAAGTGCGAGAGTCAGCCATAGATTTATACTTGTACAAAGTGTGAGAGTCAGCCATAGATTTTTACTTGTACAAAGTGCGAGAGTCAGCCATAGATTTATACTTGTACAAAGTGCGAGAGTCAGCCATAGATTTATACTTGTACAAAGTGTGAGAGTCAGCCATAGATTTATACTTGTACAAAGTACGATGGTAGATGTGTGATGTCAGTCATCTTATTATTGTCACATAGTTTACGCCTATACCTGGTGTACTTTAGCCTCTGTGATATCTCAAAGAAAGTTCTGTGTCGTATGTATAGTACCACCAGCTTTTGTCTCGTGTTCTTTGATTGGTTCAACTACGTCATCCAATCAGCACTAGGCTCTAACGTAGCTTGAGGCAGGATGCTGTGTAGCTGTGATACATGTTATGTTCTTTTAATGTCATTTTTTTTTTTTGCTGGAGGTCTTGACATTCATATATAAAGATGCTCTATTTGTTTTGTTGTTTTAATACATGTTTCATTAAAGTCTAGAAGAAGACATCAGGATTCTGTTTTGATATGTGTGGACAGGACACAACAAACGTATAGTTAATAATGTGGATAAAGGGATGCTCTCTTGCGAGCGAGGGAAAAAAATCGAAGATGAAGAAATTATAAAAGCCCAAGAACACATTTTATTATTTACTGCACAACGAAAAGTGAAAAGACATGGATCCAGGATATTTAAATAATATGAGGAAAAAACTGCAGATACATTATATACTTAAAACAATTTAGACTATATTTAAATGTTTTTAAGTACATGTCTAAGTAAAAACAATTAATGTAAAAAAGAAAAACCAAAACTTATTGAGACACGTTTAAGCGCTACTAGAAATAATTCTCAAATCTCTTCAATTAATTACGAAAATAATGTTTACAAAAAATTTTCCTCAAAGAATTTCTTTGGCTTAGGAATTCTCAAGGAGCTTTATTATTTTTTTTACACAACCTCTTAGGTGCCCTTGACTTTGCCCTTAAAGAGTTTTCAAAAGTCTTATATTCTACATGACACAATCTGTGATAAAAGTATCTGAGAAATATCCGCAATGCGTTTTGTTTTAGCAACGATTGCTTACAAACCACGGGAAATGTAAAGCCATTGTTTACACAGATTGCTGACAAACCACGGGCAATGTAAGCCATTGTTTACACAGATTGCTTACAAACCAAGGGCAATGTAAAGCCATTGTTTACACAGGCATCAAACGTCATTAAAAGACAATGACTTCTTTTTATCCTTTTCTAGAATAAAATTCCGAATTGCGCTGCCCCTACACCTTGTGGTATCCCACCAAGAAATCCCGAATTGCGCTGCCCCTACACCTTGTTGTATCCCACCAAGAAATCCCGAATTGCGCTGCCCTGAAACCTTGTTGTAGCCCACCAAGAAATCCCGAGTTGCGCTGCCCTGAAACCTTGTTGTAGCCCACCAAGAAATCCCGAGTTGCGCTGCCCCGACACCTTGTTGTATCCCACCAAGAAATCCAGAGTTGCGCTGCCCTGAAACCTTGTTGTATCCCACCAAGAAATCCAGAGTTGCGCTGCCCTGAAACCTTGTTGTATCCCACCAAAAAATCCCGAATTGCGCTGCCCTGAAACCTTGTTGTATCCCGCCAAGAAATCCCGAATTGCGCTGCCCTGACACCTTGTTGTAGCCCACCAAGAAATCCCGAATTGCGCTGCCCTGACACCTTGTTGTAGCCCACCAAGAAATCCCGAGTTGCGCTGCCCTGAAACCTTGTTGTAGCCCACCAAGAAATCCCCAATTGCGCTGCCCTGACACCTTGTTGTATCCCACCAAGAAATCCCGAATTGCGCTGCCCTGAGACCTTGCTGTAGCCCACCAAGAAATCCCGAATTGCGCTGCCCCTACACCTTGTTGTATCCCACCAAGAAATCCCGAATTGCGCTGCCCTGAAACCTTGTTGTATCCCGCCAAGGAATCCCGAATTACGCTGCCCTGAAACCTTGTTGTATCCCACCAAGAAATCCCGAATTCCGCTGCCCTGAGACCTTGTTGTAGCCCACCAAGAAATCCCGAATTGCGCTGCCCCTACACATTGTTGTATCCCACCAAGAAATCCCAAATTGCGCTGCCCTGAAACCTTGTTGTATCCCGCCAAGAAATCCCGAATTGCGCTGCCCTGAAACCTTGTTGTATCCCGCCAAGAAATCCCTAAAGTTGTGACAGATGGTTGATGTAAATGATCGGTTTTGTTTCCCGTCCTTTGACCCTGTATACCGGTCTGGAAACTTTGTTTCATCTGCTCATAAGTGACCTAACTGGTCAGCATACAGAATAGACTAGACCAGTGGTTCCCAACCTTTTCTTTGGGAGGGTGTTGACCCCTTTTTATAAAAGCCACGTGACCCGTGACCTCCCTGATCTTTAAATAACTCATTTTCAATAAAGTTTCTTTAAAAACTAAATAGAGCAAATTTGCATTTTTGTGAAAAAAAATGTTGGTCCTTAGTTGGCGACCCCCAGAAAACCCCAAAGGTTGGGAACCGCTGGACTAGACTAAACGGCTACAACAGTCAAAAAATAAAAATCTAATATATTGGATATACGAGCAGAATGTTATTAAGTAACTCAATGTTTAGCTGGTCTGTTTGAAACCAACGACGTTAAAGGCCAGGTCGTCAGCCGCTACCTCGTCTCCTCAGATAATGTAACACAGAAACAAAAGGGCATGACGTCATTGGATAGCTTCTCATAGCTTGTCACCTTCCATCTACCTCTCCCGTACAACATATCCCTCCCCCCCCCCACATCACTCTCACCCACTTCTTGCTTCTCTTTGAAACTGACAGGCGACGAGCTATTTTTACGACTCGGAGAACCCTCGGTAAACAGTTTATCTCTCGGTATCTCACGGGGCGGGGTAGAAAAGGAGTGATGTGCACGGACTTCCAGGCACGATTTTATACAATGCTATCATCAAATGTGGGTAATGAAAGGTGTGAGGGAGGAAAGCCCCTTCCACACAACTGAGGGACCTCTCCTACAAGACTGCATCTGAGTCCATATCATTGCCTTATTCCTAGATTTATCGTATCTTAGATATACAGACGCTACTTCTATGCAGAAGATAATTGCGTCCACAGACCATGAGAGACGATCTGTAGGCAAGTGATGTAGCGTTCACAGGCCACGGCTTTAAAGGGTTCCACGCATTTCCCAACCACCTAACTATTGTCTAGTTAGGTACCCATTCAGAGCTGGGTGACTCGGGGATTCCTTAGGCCCCGGAAACAAATCCTCGCCTTCGCGTGGATTTGAACTCGTGACCATCGGTATGCCAGTCGAGCGCGCTACCAATTTTGTAGTTTAAGAATGTTTAAAGAATTCTCCCTTGCAGTCATACAGATCGTATTAAAATTACATAAAGATTTGACGAATTTATCAATTTTTAAAATATTTAAAGAAGTCACGCTGTGTGCAGTTAGGAATTTTAACATAAGAAAACAATCCATCTAAATGATGAGCACTTATTTCCCGTGTCTAATGTCTTGAAAGAGAGTTATTGTCAGTTTATTTGGATGGGTTATGGGTTCAATGAACTATAAAAGTCTTTAAGTGTTGGCTAAATGAAGCATTCAAAACATGAAGCCTAGTTATAACCACATTGTCATAGATTCATGTCCAAGTTCGTTCTTGATCAATCTTTTAAATCTTAATTTTAATAAGCTTCTAAATATATTTATACAGTACTTTAAATAGAAGCAAAAGAGACAGTATTTCACCCACCACTCTCACACAGACAAACACCCTTTCCCCCGCGAAAAATGATTGATCAAAAGATTGTTTGAAACGATAGATTAAAAAAAGAATATCAGATTAGCGTTGAGTTGTTCAACAAGTAATTAACACTCAATGTTTTGGAGCCTCATTGGTACTACATGAGAGGTTCACGATAAACTACACTAATAACAACTGTTTACATCCACATTGAAAGCCCAAGAAATGGAAGAATAAAGAGGGCCAATAAAAGGGTAAAGATACTGAGGTGAGCCCACGTTAAACTACTCACCTGGCACTGCTCTGTTTTACTAAACTACTCACCTGGCACTGCTCTGTTTAACTAAACTTTTCACCTGGCACTGCTCTGTTAAACTAAACTACTCACCTGGCACTGCTCTGTTAAAATACTCACATGGTACTGCTCTGTTAAACTAAACTTTTCACCTGGCACTGCTCTGTTAAACTAAAATACTCTCCTGGCACTTCTCTGTTAAACTAAACCACTCACCTGGCACTTCTCTGTTAAACTAAACTACTCACCTGGCACTGCTCAGTTAAACTACTCACCTGGCACTGCTCTGTTAAACTACTCACCTGGCACTTCACTGTTAAACTAAAACTACTCACCTGGCACTGCTCTGTTAAACTACTCACCTGGCACTTCACTGTTAAACTAAACTACTCACCTGGCACTGCTCTGTTTTGTCTTCTGTTTGCTCTGATAGGGCACAGTCAACAACTTCTGATCACGCACGTCAATTGGGATTCTCTCTGTATTGACATAAAGATCAAGAGAACTGTACGGGATATTAATGGAAACTCTCTCTGTAAAGCAACATATGTAAAATGAATGAGAAAATGTATTTTGAGATGGACAACAGTTTCTAATGTTTATTGATGGTTATTACAAAGCATTGAATTAGTTCATATTAATGCCGTCTTGCCATTCTAGGAATAGTAAAATCTTTTTAAACAATTTGAAAAAAAAAAATTCAACGTGGAAATGGGAAATGTCAGTGACGTATGAATGACGTAGGTAGTAGGCGGTTCGAAATAAATCTCACATTTTAAACAAAATCAAAGAGCTGAAAAAGGGAAATTAAATAGGTAGACATTGTTACAGGGAGAAAATAGAACTAAAAATGACATGGAATCGAAGAGAAAATAACTAAGCGAAGGACTTAAGGGGAGACAAGCTCGTCAACTGAAATTATTCTAATATGAAGGGGAGTTCAAAGAGTAGAGGGGAAATATTTCTGATGTACTATCCTGGTATAATCCATGAGGGGTGAAAGGAGGTTGGGATAAATGGGAGACAATGTTGATCTCTGAGGGGTGAAAGGAGGTTGGAATGGACGGGAGTCAATGTTGATCACTGTGCAAATTAAATCTCAACAAAATCTGCAATGTTGCGCATCATCTATTTTTTGTGCAATAATTTACTTCGGGGTTAAATCTAACTGTGAGGCCGCGCAGCTATACGGGAAAATGATGGGATGTAGCAAAGTTAGTAAATAAATCTTATAAGTGGGGGTAGGAGATGTTGAAGGAACGAAACGAGGATTTAAAGACGCTATACTATAGATCTTGCTGTTATATCAGTGCAACAGTTCTTACGTCTGATACGAAACAGCCGACAGAGAACTCGACGGTTTAATTCTGTTGCCGGACCAGATACCCTATCAGAACGCTGACTCCCGTCACGGTGGTCTGGCTTGTATCTTTCTTGTGATCATTAATACACGGGATTACGTTTGGAATCAACGTTTTAAACGGTATCGGGAATCTATGTGATGGTATTTGACAATGGTTTACAAGCGTGTAATAACTGGGGTAATCTGTCTTATGAGAGGAACAAGAGAAGAGTTACAGTAACATGAGTGAATGATTGGTCGAGAATAAATGCCTAAAACCGGGTGGTACATGCAGTTTAACAGAGTTCTTCAGAACTTGGGACAATGTCATGTAAATGCCATGTAAATGTCATGCCCAAATATGACAATGTGTAGAAGAGCTCACCATCTGCATATCGAAAATACATCCCTTCAGCAACAATAAACAATTCAATGTTCGGTTGTTGAAATTTTATATTTTCATTCTATTTACTGTTTTTAATTCATTATTTTTGATTGAAAAAAAGGGGGAGGGTGGGTATGAGGGATGTTACATAGGCGTGCAGTGAACATTTTATATTTTGATTTTGAAAACGTAATACCATATGACACGATATGACACGATGTGACACGATGTGACACGATATGACACACAGTTGCGTTGTAAAGAGATATGTCTATTAGAATCACAAGTTATTGCTTAAATATTTCAGTATAATCACGTGATGTTCAATTTTGACCACGTGACCCATGTAATAATCATCTGACTTCTTTTATTTTTACTACGGCAGAGAAAATGAAGGAATAATTCTTTACTGAGTATCCATGTTGTTTTGCGTGCCTGGAAAACTAATTCGTGATTTTGATACCAACAGCCAAAATAATTTTTACTGGCAGTCAACCCTGTTCTGGCAGGAATGACACTATTAAACTACAACTTGTGTTCAAGTAGTCAATAAACATCTCAAGCTTGTCATCCAAACGATTGCTACCATGATTACCTATTGATGAACGTTGGTTTTCTGTTACTGTGGAAACATGATTGGTTCTTAAAGTCTGTCGGTCGGACACACTTGACCAGTCCATCATGATGGTGATTGGTCATATTTGTTAGAGCGTGTCCGTGCTGAGAGAAATAAGTCTCTTGAGCGGCGTCTGTGGAGGTGTCTAGAGGGGCGTCTGTGTAGGTGTCTAGAGGGGCGTCTGTGTATGTGTCTATAAAGGCGTCTGTGGAGGTGTCTAGAGGGGCGTCTGAGGAGGTGTCTATAAAGGCGTCTGTGTAGGTGTCTAGAAGTGCGCCTGTCGAGGTGTCAAGAGGGGCATCTGTGGAGGTGTCTAAAGTGGCGTCTGTGTAGGTGTCTATAAAGGCGTCTGTGGAGGTGTCTATAAAGGCGTCTGTGTAGGTGTCTAGAGGGGCGTCTGTGAAAATCTAGAGGGGCGTCTGTGTAGGTGTCTATAGGGGCGTCTGTGTAGGTGTCTAGAGGGGAGTCTGTGAAAATCTAGAGGGGCGTCTGTGTAAGGGTCTATAAAGGCGTCTGTGTAGGTGACTATAGGGGCGTCTGTGTAGGTGTCTAGAGGGGCGTCTGTGTAAGTGTCTAGAGGGGCGTCTGTGCAGGTGTCTAGAAAGGCTTCTGTGGAGGTGTCTAGAGGGGCGTCTGAGGAGGTGTCTAGAGGGACGTATGTGTAGGTGTCTAGAGGGGCATCTGTGAAGGTGTCTAGAGGGGCATCTGTGAAGGTGTCTAGAGGGGCGTCTGTGAAGGTGTCTAAAGGGGCGTCTGTGAAGGTGTCTAGAGGGGTGTCTGTGTAGTTGTCTATAGGGGGGGCCGGTGTAGGTTCTAGAGGGGCGTCTGAGTAGGTGTCTATAAAGGCATCTGTGGAGGTGTCTAAAGGGGCGTCTGTGTAGGTGTCTATAAAGGCATCTGTGGAGGTGTCTAAAGGGGCGTCTGTGTAGGTGTCTAGAAAGGCGTCTGTTTAGGTGTCTAGAGGGGCGTCTGTGTAGGTGTGAAGAGGGGCGTCTCTGTAGGTGTCTAGAGGGGCGTCTGTGGAGAAGTCTAGAGGGGCGTCTGTGTAGGTGTCTAGAAGGGCGCCTGTGGAGGTGTCTATAGGGGGGCCGGTGTAGGTTCTAGAGGGGCGTCTGAGTAGGTGTCTATATAGGCATCTGTGGAGGTGTCTAAAGGGGCGTCTGTGTAGGTGTCTATAGAAGGGCCGGTGTAGGTTCTAGAGGGGCGTCTGAGTAGGTGTCTATAAAGGCATCTGTGGAGGTGTCTAAAGGGGCGTCTGTGTAGGTGTCTATAGGGGGGCCGGTGTAGGTTCTAGAGGGGCGTCTGAGTAGGTGTCTATAAAGGGATCTGTGGAGGTGTCTAAAGGGGCGTCTGTGTAGGTGTCTATAGGGGGTCGGTGTAGGTTCTAGAGGGGCGTCTGAGTAGGTGTCTATAAAGGCATCTGTGAAGGTGTCTAAAGGGGCGTCTGTGTAGGTGTCTATAAAGGCATCTGTGGAGGTGTCTAAAGGGGCGTCTGTGTAGGTGTCTATAGGGGGGCCGGTGTAGGTTCTAGAGGGGCGTCTGAGTAGGTGTCTATAAAGGCATCTGTGTAGGTGTCTATAAAGACGTCTGTTTAGGTGTCTAGAGTAGCGTCTGTGAAGGTGTCTAGAGGGGCGATTGTGAAAATCTAGAGGGGCGTCTGTGTAGGTGTCTAGAGGGGAGTCTGTGTAGGTGTCTAGAGGGGAGTCTGTGTAGGTGTCTAGAGGGGCGTCTCTGTAGGTGTCTAGAGGGGAGTCTGTGTAGGTGTCTAGAGGGGCGTCTGTGTAGGTGTCTAGAGGGGCGTCTGTGTAGGTGTCTAGAGGGGCGTCTGTGTAGGTGTCTAGAGGGGAGTCTGTGTAGGTGTCTAGAGGGGCGTCTGTGTAGGTGTCTAGAAGGGCGCCTGTGGAGGCGTCTAAAGGGGCGTCTGTGGAGGTGTCTAGAAGGGCTCCTGTGGAGGTGTCAAGAGGGGCGTCTGTGTAGGTGTCAAGAGGGGCGTCTGTGTAGGTGTCTATAAAGGCGTCTGTGTAGGTGTGAAGAGGGGCGTCTGTGTAGGTGTCTATAAAGGCGTCTGTGGAGGTGTCTAGAGGGGCGTCTGTGAAAATCTAGAGGGGCGTCTGTGTAGGTGTTTAGAAAGGCGTCTGTGTAGGTGTCTATAAAGGCGTCTGTGTAAGGGTCTATAAAGGCGTCTGTGTAGGTGTCTATAGGGGCGTCTGTGTAGGTGTCTAGAGGGGCGTCTGTGTAGTTGTCTAGAGGGGCGTCTGTGCAGGTGTCTAGAATGGCTTCTGTGGATGTGTCTAGAGGGGTGTCTGAGGAGGTGTATAGAGGGGCGTCTGTGTAGGTGTCTAAAGGGGCGTCTGTGGAGGTGTCTAGAGGGGGGCCTGTGGAGGTGTCTAGAGGGGGGTCTGTGTAGGTGTCTAGAGGGGCGTCTGTGCAGGTGTCTAGAAAGGCTTCTGTGGATGTGTCTAGAGGGGCGTCTGAGGAGGTGTCTAGAGGGGCGTCTGTGGAGGGGTCTAGAGGGGCGTCTGTGGAGGTGTCTAGAGGGGTGTCTGTGTGGTTGTCTATAGGGGGGCCGGTGTAGGTTCTAGAGGAGCGTCTGTGTAGGTGTCTATAAAGGCGTCTGTGTAGGTGTCTATAAAGGCTTCTGTGGAGGTGTCTAGAGGGGCGTCTGTGGAGGTGTCTAGAGGGGCGTCTGTGTAGGTGTCTAGATGGGCGTCTGTGCAGGTGTCTGACCCTTGACACCAAGTAGATGAGGACATTTGATTGTAACAGAAATAATCGTCAGATAATTTAGTGTTGCTTTTTTTTATAGTTTAGTTAATTTTTGATAAAATTTAACGTGACCCTCTCTGTTACTATCACACAAAAAGTGAATAACTCCTACTTGGTTTTATTTAACTCTATCAATTTAAAAAGATGCGACTCAAAACTCAAAGTAGTGAAACGTTGTTGAAACAACTGAACGGTAACAAGGCCCGTACCGAACAGCCAGGCGAACCACCTGCAGCTCGTTGTACCTACCTACAGTGGCAGGTGTCTACTACCATCTAAACAAAGCAGACAGAACATGGGAGCGTTCTGTAGGAAGGTATACAAGAAACGTGTGCAGGGAGTGAGCTCGTCTCAGTTACTTGGGCGGATATAAGAGAAAAAAAATGTGCTAACAATATCCCGGGTTGATTTGATCAACGTTGTTACGTCCCTTGTCCAAGCTGGAGTTGGCCCAAGACTTGGCGCGGTCCTCGTTTTATAAACACATCTTTATTTCATTAGTCTACAGCTGACGTCTTGTAGAAACCCCCTTACCCCCTAACTTTATCAATTATATTATCGATTTTTTTAATATCTGATATTTACAAATTAGTCGTTATATCGGGTAGGGGCGAAAGGAGGAGAGCTATTCGATAAGAATTACTTTTGTATTGACTACCTTGATATCAGTAAGTCAATAGTTCAAAAATAGTAGGTAATGGAAGTCTTGTCCTTTGTGAGATGAATAAAATTCTTGTCATTGAACTACTATCTTTCCTATAGTATGTCATTCAATAAAATAAAAATAATTTTCTCGGCACCTTACCCTCACGGCGTGTTTGTTATTCAATCTATAGGACTTGTTACTGGCCATATCGCTAACAACTCTAGTAATGAGATTTAAAGTTAACACAACAATCTTACAACATTTCAAGTCATGGCTACAGTAAACATGATTTTTTTTTAAAATTCGCTTTTTTAAAACTATTTCTTTTATTATGTTAACATTTCAGGATTGCTGATATTTTTCTTTATTAAAATCGATTAAAAAATGTTTATTACAACCACATCTTTATTCTTCATTTATTGTATTTTATAAACTACTTCTACCTCAGCTCGAAAATACCATAGGGTGAAAGCCTTTTAATTAACAATAACTACCCAATAATGCCAACTAATATTGTGCGAAAAATACCTTAGCGCTGCAACGGAAAAGTAAAACTTAAATTAGTGTTGGGAGACCGCGTAGCAAATTCCGGAAGATGGGACCATTAGTATAAAGGCCGTTGGAAAGGTTCAGCAGGGCGATTGACATTGACGTCACACCAACGAAACAAACAAGTACGTTCATCGGTGTCAGTTAGAGCATGGAAGCTTCGTGAAGATTGGACCAATCAAAGATAAGGTTTAACATTGCGACCGTTGTCAACCATTAAGTCCTTTACACATAGAATTTTGAAATAAATCGTGCTTAACTTGTGGACATATTTGACCCAATAGTTTTTCAATATGAGTCATCTAAATCTTACAGGGGCGGATTAAGACTGCACGGGGCCCCTGGCTGCAATCAAACGGGGGCCCCATCCAGCCAGCGTCCCATAAAATATGATTGCTAACAGCTAATATAAGACTGTAACTAACTATTAATAATGAAAAAAGAAACGAACACGAAGAAATAACTGTTTAAAATGTTCGCCGGTGTGTTAAAAATTGAGTGTGAAAAGAAAAACTTTTACATTCCACCTCTGGAAATCGAACCCGACACCATTTGCATCACAAGCCTATGTCCTTTCCACACGACCAGTGGAGCTTGTCTAAATTGAGAAATTTTAAAAATATAAACTTTATTTTATACTATATTCTCTAAGTGAACCAAGTTTTATAGATTATTAAGACTGTCAGGTCTGAATCGCGCAGTGTTAAGAAGTGGTAAGAAATTTCCGAATCGTGTTGTTTTTTTAGCCAAACTTTTTAAAATGGGAATTTAGGAATTTATAAGGATTTTACCTAACATATGGGAATTTTTAAGATTGACAATTTAAAAGAAAATAATTACATTCTTGGATGAAAATAAAATAAAATCATTTGAAACATGCGCATTTTCAAATAAAAATTACTTTTTTTTGTGTTGGTGCGAGGCTCTTTGACGTCATATTTGTTTATTTTTAGCGTGTCTAGGTTTTTTATTTCCGATCTAGTTTTTTTCCTGACGTTTTTGCTAGGTTTTTCCCAACATTGTCACTGACAGTAGACTGCAGACAGTTTACAGTCAGATTGTGTAAATGTATTACTATTAAATAATATAATTAATTAGTCTGAGCCCGAATCATCATAAAATTCTTGTTTCATATAAAGGACCAAATCATTAATAATATGTAAACATATAACAATCTATGTAACCATGTATGATTGATTCATTATTAATAAATTTGCAAACATTCATTTTTTTAAAAAATATATTTTTTATCAATCACAGACAAATTTAAATTACATGAGTATCCAAATAACATTTTTAAACTTCATGATGTTAAAATTAAAAGTATAATCTATATTTTGGCCTTGTAGCCAAGTTGTTAAAAAAAACGTACAGATTAAATAAAAATTGAAAGTACCCTATTAAAAATTGCCTTAAAAATGCAAAAATATTTATTATTTTTTAATTTGGAAGTCAAAAGTCATTAAAATGAATGCGAAAGCATTTAATTAAAGTTGCCACTTTTCATATTGTTCCCAAAATTTTCAATGTATGTGGGAATTTTTAGCCCAATTTGGGAATTTTTTTACTCCTGGCTGGGAAAATCTGGCACTTAAGACTTCGCAACTCTGAAATCGCAATCAGTTTAATAGATAATGTTTATAAATTTATTTAATTTATTATATTTTCAAGGGTTCGTGCAAACATTTGTACACTTTTATTATAAAATATAAAAAGTTTGGGGGCCTTAATCGTCGGGGGCCCGTGGCTTTAGCCCACTCAGCCCCCCCCCTTAAGCCGCCATAGAAATCTTATGTACCAACGTTTATCAAGAAATATCCATTTTAGCCAGAACACCTTGCGGGAGTGTAGTCAAGTACTATCTAAAGTTTTAGGGCGATCAGTGAATAAATAATATTTATATAGCTTTTATAAGAACGACATTAGTGGGTCCCCGAGCCCAATCAGTATAAGATTTTAAATTTGAAAACACCTGATAATTTCAATCTGAAACAAGATGGACATACTTGTATTTTAAAAAAATTTCAAGGGTGTGTAAAATAAAATTGGGAATTAAATGACATTAAGTGCTCAGGATCAAAACGGTGCAAGATGTTAAGTTCATGGGCCTTAAAATATCACTCCGGATCATGATTGAGGTATGTGTCAAGATTTTTTAAAATTTAATGGGGAATAATGATTTCAAGATTTAAGGAAAAAAAAGATTTAATGGTTTAAGGAAAAAGAAGATTTAAGGCCCCCAGCTCAAAGGAGGTGACATTAGGAGTTTAGTACCCTTTATCATTTTAATATGGGCGATCAAATTTGTATGTATCAAGTTTGGTAAAGTCAATCCATTTTCCCAGCAGCCAAATGTTTAAGATACCTTTGATATAATTCATGTAACGTAAATGAGATTTTGGGGCCCCGCCCTCTTTAACTGGTATTTTTATTAACATTGATGCACGAAACCCTTTAAGAGAACGTACTCATAACTTCTTAAAGTTTTAAGGCGATCGGACGAATACATGAATATTTTTATACAGCTTATATAAGAAAATATCAATACGGGCTCTCCGGACCCAAAATGATTTAAGATGAAAAGTTCAAAACACCTATTGATTTCATTGTGGATCAAGATGGTGATATTTTACCACAATGGTTTTCAAATCGATTAAAATGGAATGGGAAAGAAAGAATGGATAGTTTAAGCGTAAAAAAAGATTTTGGGCCCACGGCCAAAAAGTAATGGACATTAAAAGTTAATTGCTCTCTGTTAATTTACTAAGGTTCACCGAGTTTTACGCATTAACTTTGGTCAAGGTCCATCAATTTAAACAGTGGCCAAAGTTTTAAATATTTTTTTAAATTTTATTTAGCTCTAATAAGGAAAAAAGTTTATATGGGCTCCCGGCCCCTTGTGAGTGATAATTTTGTTTCGCCTGTTACCACCTCGGGAGTGTACACAACAACGTACCAAATTTTCATGCTTCTACCTAAAAGGAGAATTTGTGATTCATATGCTCAAAAATATCAGCCAAGTATGCGAGATGTGCAACCCCAAAATAGTTGGTAAACTTCTCTGCTACAGCTAACATTTGACCAGAAAAACATAATTGAAGTTCTGCTTTTAGAGCCCACACTCTCTTGAGAACAAACCACCGTGTGATAAAGAAGTTCTGTATATTCAGCCTCACCATCTTTATATACCATCAAGAAACCGTCGCGTCTACAGTACATGTCCTTTCATGAAATTTATAATCTGGATAACACCATGCATGACGACCTCCAGTTCCGGTTCCAATACACATGTTGCGTCATATCCAAGTATATCATTCAGTGGCGTCGCTAGGGGGCGCGGAGGGGTCGGGCCGCCCCGGGTGACACCATTAGGGAGGTGACACCAGACCGTAAAATTCTATATATTAACGTTATTTGGGACTGGAAAACTCAGAGGATTTTTATGGGTTAAATCATGAGGTGGTGACACCATGAGCTACCGCCCCGGGTGACACCATGAGCTACCGCCCCGGGTGACACCATGAGCTACCGCCCCGGGTGACACCAACCCTAGTGACGCCTCTGACATCATTGCTGAAGTAACTTCGAGTATGCTCTCTTCGTGTGATCATTCGTGCCGACATGGACAGTGTTATTAGAGGCAGGGAGTCAGCGCCACGACGATGGCGGATCCCGTCAACTGCGTCACTTAGACATGTTGCTTCCAATAGACATGTTGCTTCCAATAGACATGTTGCTCCAATAGACATGTTGCTCCAATAGACATGTTGCTTCCAATAGACATGTTGCTTCCAATCAACTAACAGCTCGCACCGGATGACACCACACCCCTGGAAACTCTTTGCAACCAGACAACAGAAAAAAATCTAAACTAGAGCCAATGGGGAAGGAGCGAAGAGGTTAACCAGTGTGTGGCGCCACGACAACATGAGATATTATTGTCGGGCCAAGAAATCTCGCTGCAGACAAGAGTTGAATTTTAAGTGGAAAAACACGACTCAAAAGCGGTGCTGATTAAATCCATTAGGCAAGGATAATGCTATCTGTGTTCTTTCTTTATTCACGGGAAAGTAGGTGTGCGAATGTGTGTACGTCTGTGTGAGTGTGTTGGTGTGTGTTCACCACGTTTTTGTATGCACGTGTGTGTATAAATTATAACATATTGCTAAACTGCCCAAGTAACTTTATAGCAAGCCATCGACAAATATGACTCCGACAGCGCGCTTTGAACGCAATACTCAAACGTTGACACGAATAGGAATTACAAACAGATCCTTCTTGATTTGGAAAAGAAATGAATTTCACACAGCAGCCAATGTCATAAAAAGCATATATATATTCGTCTATTGTAATTCACTTTATTGGATAACGATTTCCTTAATATTATCTTATCTTATCTTATATGTTACAGACGCTCCTTTTGTACAGAAGATTATTGCGTCCTACGTATTTCTATGGTTTGTGTTTAGTCCTGTATTCTTACTAGAGTTTTAAAAGATGATAAAGTGGTGGCTTTCCTGGTTTCTTCAGGCAACCCATTCCACGCCCGAATACCGGACGGAAAGAAAGAAAACTTGTATGTGTTTGTTCTTGCATATAGAATAAGAAAGGTGTTTTTGTCTTTATGTCTATTTGAGGGTTGTATTATTTGTTGATGTCCAAAAGAAACACGTCCCTTGATCAGCGTTTTCATTGCTCCGTTAGTTTATAGCGTGCTATTGTTGACCCACGTGTGCCTCTAACTCAAACTGTAGTAGTGTTTGTAGTTAATTTAGCTCTGGCCCTGGACTGACTTTGACTACTAGAAGTCAATTCGCTGATAATAAACCTTCATTAACCTAAGAAGCTCTGATCAGAATACATAAATATGTTGAAATTCAATTCCTTGGACATTTATCCGGTTTAACTTAATATTCTACAATTAGTCTACACATATTTCCCCCTTATCGCAAATCGAATGACTTAATATCCCCAATTTCTTGTGTGCTTAAGCTTCTTTTTAACGGTTTGGAAATATGTTTTACTTAGTCATTTTCACAGGGAAAATATATTCATGAATGATTACCAGTTACCCAGTGTGTGTGTGGAAAGGGGGGGGGGGCGCTGTTTGTGTTTATTGTTGATCCAAAGTACAGATACGTTTATTGAGAGATAAAATAGTATTGACGTCCTTGGTTTAAAATGAAACAAAGAGATAAGCGGATAGCGAAAGTCGTTTAGAAAAGGGAAGTGCTCAATCCATCACTGTCATTTGTGGCTTCAGGGGTTAAACCCTCATTCGAACTATTGGTAGTCTGATTATATAACTGGTACCAAATAGCTTAGCGCCATATTTACATGAACTATTGGTAGTCTAATTATATAACTGGTACCAACCAGCTTAGCGCCATATTTACATAAACTATTGGTAGTCTAATTATATTACTGGTACCAACCAGCTTAGCGCCATAACTACATAAACTATTGGTAGTCTCATTATATAACTGGTACCAACCAGCTTAGTGCCATATTTACATAAACTATTGGTAGTCAGATTATATAACTGGTTCCAACCAGCTAAGCGCCATAACTACATAAACTTTTGGTAGTCTGATTATATAACTGGTACCAACCAGCTTAGCGCCATTACTACATAAACTATTGGTAGTCTGATTATATAACAGGTACCAACCAGCTTAGCGCCATATTTACATAAACTATTGGTAGTCTGATTATATAACTGGTACCAACCAGCTTAGCGCCATAACTACATAAACTATTGGTAGTCTAATTATATAACTGGTACCAACCAGCTTAGCGCCATAACTACATAAACTATTGGTAGTCTGATTATATAACGGTAACAACCAGCTTAGCGCCATATTTACATAAACTATTGGTAGTCTGATTATATAACTGGTACCAACCAGCTTAGCGCCATATTTACATAAACTATTGGTAGTCTAATTATATAAATGTATTAACCAGCTTAGCGCCATATTTACATAGACTATTGGTAGTCTAATTATATAACAGGTACCAACCAGCTTAGCGCCATATTTACATAAACTATTGGTAGTCTGATTATATAACAGGTACCAACCAGCTTAGCGCCATATTTACATAAACTATTGGTAGTCTGATTATATATCTGGTACCAACCAGCTTAGCGCCATATTTACATAAACTATTGGTAGTCTGATTATATAACTGGTACCAACCAGCTTAGCGCCAGAACTACATATACTATTGGTAGTCTGATTATATAACTGTTACCAACCAGCTTAGTGCCATATTTACATGAACTATTGGTAGTCAGATTATATAACTGGTACCAGTGGCGTAGCTAGGGTCATGTGCGCCCGGGGGCAAGACACAAATTCTGCGCCCCTTGACGGACCGAAAATTTCTGGGGGCTAACTGAGCCCCCAAGAAAAATTTGAAATTTTACGGTTAATATGGTTCATTTTTTTGAAGCAAATAATATTTTAATGATATACAATACAGACTAATAATTCTCTATACGATTATAAACAATTTATTTGAAAAAAAATACTCTACTAAATATACATGACTCGAATAGACATAATCTAAAATAAATTGATCTTCCTTGATTTGTATGTCGTCAATCTCGCTGTTAAAATTGATATTCTCAAGTGTTCTCTTTCGATGCTAATAAGGAGTGCAAGATCATCCAGACGATCTTGATCCATTGAAGCACGTAATTAAGACAAAATAAGGTTTACTTTGCTGAAAGACCGCTCACAGCTTTTAGTTGAAACAGCAATTTTTAGAAGTATTTGAAGTGAAAAGCGCAGATTCGGAAATACGTCATCTCCATATGAAACAATAAAATCGAGAAGATCCAAAGTACTTTCCGGTAGAACTTCAGTCCGGGTACTGAGCATCATTTTTTAGTCTTTGATTTCTGTACACAATTCGTAGAAATTAGAAAAATCTAAGCAAACTTAATGAAGCGTATCGACTTTTGTTTCAGCAAGAAGAGATTTGACGTCTAGTAAAAATCAAATTGTTTAAGACGTAAAATCCGTATTGATATCTCCTGTTGGGGTTTATCAATTTCGCTGTTCATAGCAGGTGCAATTTCTTCTTATGGAGAAAGTTCTGCATTTCTTTTTAATTCTCGAAGGCATCCTCCGATGTCGTCTAATCTTCTGTCAAACTCGATTCTCCAAGTTGTGCATCTTCTTTCCCATTGTCTACCGCAACATGGCTCAAATTAACACGAATGTTGACAATTTCTTGCTCAAGCGATTCAAAATCAGATTAAGCTTCCTTGAAACTCACAGTAGGTTCTGGAACCGTTTCTGGACACAATCAATTTTATCAAGTATGATGTTCCAGAAATGTTTAAAATCTATTAAGTTAAAGTTTTATATACCTACCAGCAAAGCATCTGCATCATTTCTGGTGTCAGGCGTCATATTTGTATGTTCTGATAATTTTTCCAACAGCCCTGCCATGTCATCTAGTCCTTCATAAATTGCTATAACAGCTTCTGATCGTGCAATCCAACGTGTTTCAACTTCCCTCTTCATTGTGATTGGCACAACTCTTTTTTTAATTTTTTTCCCAACTAGTTGTAGAAAGGGAGAAAACATAAATCTATACTTTTAACTGTTCCAAAAACGTGATAACAACTGGACCATGTTTAGTGGAGTGTACTCTTGCTAAATTTTAAGCTGTGGTTGCAACAGTTGATGAACAATGCTCTGTGATTTCTAGCACATTTTCACTGTTGAAGGCCGGAAACATTCCCGGTCATTACAGAAGCATTGTCATAACATCGTGACCGACCGTCGGATAGTGGTTTGCTATTAGATTCCAGTTTCTCTACGATAACTATTTCAAGGCTTTTTGCGTCTTTGGAATGTATCTTTGCAAAATGTGAAAATGATTCTTTGATAGTTACTTTTTAGTTTGTAATCCACATCCACAAATCTGATGACTTGAGAAAGCTTTTCCTGTGTCCTAGATCGATTGGAGTAAAGTAAGATACCGTAGTACTTGTGTTTTCTGATTTCACTCAACAGCTGATTCCTTGCAGTCGATGTAAGTAGGTGGATACATTCATTTTGGATTTCCGGTGATAAATAAGATACTAAACCTAGATTTTCTCGGGCATTTTGTTGGTGTTTTTTTTAACAGTTGATCCTACTGAGCAACAAGTTTTATCGACGATGGACAGGAAAGAAAGGCGGTGCCTGATGTTTCATATGAAAGGAATCCAACTTGCTTTGACACTCCGATACAAGCCCGTGTGAGGAGAGACCTTCCCTCCCCTCTCCTACTTTACTCCCTCCACATGAGAATTGGGGAAGTACGATTTATCTTTTTAAAGAGTCACAACATGCAGCAATTGGACGCGTATTAACCATTCTGTTAGCCAGTGGTTTTCAACCTTTTGAGATTCCAGGACAACTTGAAAAATATGTGCCTTAACTACAGGCCACTACTAAAAATTATTTCTGCATTTTCTGTTTTTTTGGTGATTTCGTACAATTTGTCAAACATCTCAAAGTTACCTTGAATTATTTTTTTTTCAAATATCAAGCTTTTTCTTAAAAGCAGACATTCTGTCAATGAGAGTCATATAATGTATCTGCTTTCCTTGCCGAGTGGAATTAAGTTTATTGAGCTTTTCAAAAATTTCTGCCAAGTAAGCCAGAACAGCAACCAATTAGCCATGGTTCAAACTATCAACAAGCTTTGAGTTATTTCTACATGAAAATCTCTTACGTCATCGCGTAATTAAAAAAGTCAGATAACTAGCGAACTTCAGTATACATTAGTAACTGTTAACGTTCAAGATTCATATTCGAGCATAAGAAATCAAAGAGACGAGAATTTAATAGACGAGCTAGATAAAATTAAAAACCATTATGGCCAGATCAGAAATATATTTAAGTCTGCGTTAATTCTTTTACTTGCTAGTCTTTCTCGATTAATCCTACAGTGCGTAAATTTCATGCTTCTCTCACGGACCAACTGGCAAATCTTCGCAGAACACTAGTGGTCCGTGGACCACAGGGTGAGAACCACTGCTTTAAGCCACTCCTTTTTCTTGTCTTGGTAATTTTGGTTGCTTTTAGTGTCGTCTCTGGTAGCTCTATTAAAAGAATCGTATTGGTCTCTTACTGCTCACTACCATAAACTCACAGTTTTTTAAATTAAAAAAAAGAACACATAAGCAATCCTATATTAGGATTTGTCATTTATTTATGAGTAGAATGGCGCCCCTTAACGCTCAATGGGGGCGCCTAAATCATGTTTAACAACTGTTTTGTAATAAAGATATGTTCGGAGCTCCAATATTCCATCTTGCAAACGTATTTGGGATACATTAGTTTACATTAAAATGAAATTAAATAATGAGTTTTAATACTCATTTTGGCGCCCCCTAACGTGGCGCCCGGGGGCATTCGCCCCCCCCCTGCCCCCCCTCGCTACGCCACTGACTGGTACCAACCAGCTTAGCGCCATATTTACATGAACTATTGGTAGTCTGATTATATAACTGGTACCAAGTAGCTTAGCACCACATTTACATGAACTATTGGTAGTCTTATTATATAACTGGTAGCGACCAGCTTAGCGCTATATTTACATGAACAATTGGTCATCTGATTATATAACTGGTACCAACCAGCTTAGCGCTATATTTACATGAACAATTGGTCATCTGATTATATAACTGGTAGCGACCAGCTTAGCGCCATATTTACATGAACTATTGGTAGTCTGATTATATAACTGGTACCAACCAGCTTAGCGCCATATTTACATGAACTATTGGTAGTCTGATTATATAACTGGTACCAACCAGCTTAGCGCCATAACAACCTATTAACGATTATGACACAGATGGTAAAGAGTTAGTTGTAAGTTGTGCAAGAGATGAAACCCTTGTCAGACCAATGATGATAAAACTCAACAGTGAGTCTTGTAGAGCTGCTGACCAAACGTCTTAACTACTGAACGCCCGGAAATCTCGTCATAGAATAATACACAAAAGGTGCTGGGTAGATAGATCACTTCAGTTCAAAGAGGGCCTGGCAGTAGTTCCATTTGTAAATTATGTCAATTTCTTAGTTTAACAATTACTGTCTTTGCCTCCGAGGCTTCAGATACACTCCGTCACTATCTCCACGGCTCTGAACATTTGACATCGAACAGACGAACCTCTCTCAAAGTGGACTAAGTGTAATCCGCTCTGGTCAACGCTCTGGCCAGAATTTTGGTGGGCACACTGGTCAGTGCTCTGGTCAGAATTTTGGTGGGCACACTGGTCAGTGCTCTGGCCAGAATTTTGGTGGGCGCACTGGTCAGTGCTCTGGCCAGAATTTTGGTGGGCACACTGGTCAGTGCTCTGGTCAGTGTTTTGGTGGACGCTCTGGTCATAAGTTGCAGTTCGATTAAAATTTAAGATAAACATTTTTAACAATTTAAAATATAAATTTTCTGAAGTTGTTCTAAGGTGTTATTTTTTCATACAAAGTTGTTCGATTATTTAAGAGGGACAGAATGCTTTTATCAAGCTTTCAGTTTTAATTGTATGCCCCAAACTGCTAAAACAGATAGCATTTCTGATCATATTGAATTTGCCAAGGAGTCTGGGGCTTGTACTTAAAGGACTCTCTTTATCTCGTGGCGTGAACATGACTGGTGTCCAACGAAAAGTTAAGTAGCTTAACAGGAGTTGTAAGGGTTGTTTAATTGCATTCAGTCCCTTGAAGCTTGTTTCGATTAGGTAACTCTCTAAGAGTAGGGATGTCTGTCTAAAAACTATTAGACACAAGTAAATCACACAGGACAAAATGAAGTTATTTCAAAATGCAATCATTGACAACGCCAACATCCCACCAGGGTAACTCACTACCACAAGCTATAAGAGACCAAGGATATATGTCAATGTTTTGTTGGTTTCTTGGTTTATGCATGAATTATCAAAGTTATTGAAATGGTATACCAGAAAGCAAAAACTAATGTGTTAATGACATATTAACTACAAAATTCTTTGTAACTCAAACACACTAGATCTGTATCCCAGAACCAATAATGGCGCAACTACTACATCAAACATTATGTGATAACTCGGGGACAACATCAACATCATGTGATAGCTCGGGGACAACATCAACATCATGTGATAGCTCGGGGACAACATCAACATCATGTGATAGCTCGGGAACAACATCAACATCACGTGATAGCTCGGGGACAACATCAACATCACGTGATAGCTCGGGGACCATTGAAGTCTGTTTTCTAATTATACAAACAAGAGTAACCTTTGACCCGTACAGTGATTAGTTCGTAAATGGTGCTTAGAACCAACGAGTTCTGTTAGAATCTATAGTCTACAATAGGACACAGGAAGCAACCAGTTCTGTTAGAATCTGTAGTCTACAATAGGACACAGGAACCAACCAGTTCTGTTAGAATCTGTAGTCTACAATAGGACACAGGAACCAACTAAATCTGTTAGAATCTGTAGTCTACAATAGGACACAGGAACCAACGAGTTCTGTTAGCTGTTAGAATCTGTAGTCTACAATAGGACACAGGAACCAACGAGTTCTGTTAGAATCTGTAGTCTACAATAGGA
This sequence comes from Radix auricularia, assembly GCA_002072015.1. Taxonomy (NCBI): domain Eukaryota; kingdom Metazoa; phylum Mollusca; class Gastropoda; family Lymnaeidae; genus Radix; species Radix auricularia. Next base: position 582,283 of record MUZC01001686.1, read on the forward strand.
CACAGGAACCAACCAGTTCTGTTAGAATCTGTAGTCTACAACAGGACACAGGAACTGAAAATCCTACATGTGGAAGAAAATCAGCAGTCCCGAGCCTGTGCTCTTCATGGGGCTTCCCGGAAAACCCCCCCAGCCCTCTGGCCCCCTAAGGGGTGCGAAGGCTGGGAAGCCCCCCCGGAGCGGTCGCTGCTACAAGCGGCCGCCTGGGCGTCCAGGGCGCTGGGCCGAAAACGCCTCCCACTTAAGTGTTCCTCCCGAGGGAGGTGTGGAATTTTCCTACGGTGACTCGCTATCAACATAGTATCACTTTGGCGCCACCACGACAAAGCTTACGAGTCTTTATAATTTAGATCGCCGCAGAGCGTGGACACAGGAACTAAATAGTTCTGTTAGAATCTGTAGTCTACAATAGGACGCAGGGATAGAAGACTTGAGTTTGCACAAATAAGTCTAAAGCTTAATGTCAGAACTAACCTTTAAATTTTAAGCAGGGCCAGTACTTTTTCTGTAGCTTGAGGACCTCGCTGACTGTGTTAGCAGCACTGCAAGTAAACAATCAAAACATAAGACAACGTTAGTAACACTGGAAGTAAACAAAATAAAACATAAGACAACGTTAGTAACACTGGAAGTAAACAAAATAAAACATAAGACAACGTTAATAACACTGGAAGTAAACAAAATAAAACATAAGACAACGTTAGTAACACTGGAAGTAAACAAAATAAAACATAAGACAATGTTAGCAACACGTGAAGTAAACAATCAAAACATAAGACAATGGTTATAATTATAAAAGTAAAATAGCGAAAGGTAAAAGGTAATCAATAGAAACAGAAATTGGGGCATAAGCTTTGTTCAAAAGAAGCCAGCCTTGAATATCAAATCTCCAAAATAGTCAGTTCGAAAACCCAAATCCTCAGTGATTATTGTCGTTAAAGAATCAAATAATAATAAAGATAAAATAGAGAAATAGAGAGTCTTTTTTTTCATGCTTCGTTGCGAGATGGAAGCAGTCAAAAAATTATATAAATACTATTAAAAAATAAAATGAGTTTGATTGTAAGATGGAGTTTTTCTATAAATTATAAAGAGGGTAAAAAATAACCAAATGAATTATTCCTATCATTTCCATTAGCGTGCCTCGGGCCACAGACGTACCAATGGATCAATTGAGGCGACCAAAACTGACACATTTGTGTCAGTGAGCTCCTGATCACTGACACACAGTCACTAATACCCGAACACACAGACACTAATACCCCGACACACGGACACTAGCACCCCGACACACAGACACTAATACCCCGACACACAGACACTAATACCCCGACACACAGACAATAATACCCCGACACACAGTCACTAATACCCGGATGTGCTGCCCTACAAACTACCATCTTCAAGAAGATCTACGTTTACGGTATGTACAGAACCTCTATGTTTACAGTATGTACAGAACCTCTATGTTTACATCAGCCATAAGTTCAAGTATTTATCGAAGGCTCTTGAAAAATAAAAGAAAAACTACTTGTCATTGGCATATATATATACAAAAACTACTTGTTGTAGGCAGATATACACACCCACCAACATCCCACCCATCAATCACCCACCAACTAAACAACCACCAACCACCCACCCACCCACCACCCACCAACCAACCACCA
>MUZC01001686.1:586143-641369 GCA_002072015.1 Radix auricularia
GGCCGGGTTTGTTTTGTGGGGGGGGGGGGTAATCACATTACCTGAGGGATCGCATGAGGCTCATTTGATGGCTCATCGTTTTCTTGATTTAGATTTTCCGCTAGTAAACTCTTGTTACGGTTAGCGACACTAATCACCTTGCATGCTTCGGGAACAACGCCGGTTGATCATAATAGAAATGTTGCACACACACAAAAAAAAAGCTGCTAAGGACACAGGACAATTAAGGGTGTCCGCATATTAAAATATAATCTAAATATATCTTCTGAACAAATGCCCAAAGATTGAATTATCAGTTGTGTCTCCAAGAATATGAAACGAACTTTTAAAATGATTTTTATTTGTCCATATAGAAGACCTAATTAGATCCTTACATAGCTTTACAGTCAAATATCCTATATTTTAGAGATGTGTTTACGATTTCTTTTTTTTTAACGCTCACTAATAATCCCTTTGACATCGACTTGAAAAGATGTTTTATTTTGCTCAGCCTCTAATTTAAATTCTGAAACATATCACACAAATGTCAATCATTAGTGTTTGCTTACATTACCATGAGGATTATTGTTTGCTTACATTGACATGAGGATTATTGTTTGCTTACATTGACATGAGGATTAGTGTTAACTTACACTGCCACGAGGATTAGTGTTTGCTTACATTGACATGAGGATTAGTGTTAACTTACACTGCCACGAGGATTAGTGTTAACTTACACTGCCACGAGGATTAGTGTTTGCTTACATTGACATGAGGATTAGTGTTTGCTTACATTGACATGAGGATTAGTGTTTGCTTACATTACCATGAGGATTAGTGTTTGTTTACATTGACATGAGGATTAGTGTTTGCTTACATTGACATGAGGATTAGTGTTTGCTTACATTGCCATGAGGATTATTGTTTGCTTACATTGACATGAGGATTATTGTTTGCTTACACTGCCATGAGGATTAGTGTTTGCTTACACTGCCATGAGGATTAGTGTTTGCTTACATTGACATGAGGATTATTGTTTGCTTACACTGCCATGAGGATAAGTGTTTGTCTACATTGACATGAGGATTAGTGTTTGTCTACATTGACATGAGGATTAGTGTTTGTCTACATTGACATGAGGATTAGTGTTTGCTTACATTGACATGAGGATTAGTGTTTGCTTACATTGACATGAGGATTAGTGTTTGCTTACATTGACATGAGGATTAGTGTTTGCCTACATTGACATGAGGATTAGTGTTTGCTTACATTGACATGAGGATTAGTGTTTGCTTACATTGACATGAGGATTATTAGAGAGAATAAAATGAGACGTGCACGCCATATGTCTATCGCCCCTGTAAGTGTTATCATTAATTAGTTAACAAGTAATTTAACCTTAGTTCACATGAGTATTTTGTAAGCGTTAATCGTCATAACTCACCGTGCCATAGGAGCTAACTTTGATTATTTTTAAGTCTGGGTGGGAATAATTTTCAAGATAGAAATATGCTCAGAGCTCAATATCATGTTAGGTTTTCTGCCTGATCTCCCCTTTGGATACATTTCAGTTTAGAGGTTATTTTTGGAACCTTTTAATTCCACTACGAGACCTGAAACAACCTGGTCTGCTTTCTCCTAGAGTTACCTCTAATTGAGCATCTATACCATTGCATTATAGTTTTTTAGCTTTTTATTAAAAATCTTTTTTTTTTTTAAAAAATAAGACAGATGCACTCCGGAAATTAAACAGGAAGCATATATCCATTTTCTTTAAGTGTTGAATGAAAGCCCTAACACTTGATGTTGTTTGTTATCGAGGTGAACTCCCTTCACTTATCATCAGGGCGAGGTAGTTAATTTTCGTCTTTGAAAGAAAGATATATATTTTTTTTAAATTAATAAATTGCTATTTAAACAGATCCATTAGTTAATAGTTAATATGTTTGATATTTGTAAGCTTCCAAAAAAATAGAACAAGATTTTCAAAGTTCAAATTGTTCCATAAATTATATAACATTTCTGCGGGTGTCTTTACAATTGAATTTTTTGCTGTACACAAAATAAGCCTGAATAAGCACACATTCCGAAATTACCCATTTGTAACTATTGTACCAATATTTTGACTACTATTATTTTAAAAAACATTTGCTGCATGGAATATAGCCTGCAAAAGACGCTATCCCCTATGGAAAACATCTCCATATTTTTGTTGTTGTGTATATCGGCTCTTCAAATAATATCAGAACCATCCAATATGAAAGCCAATCTCAGCCTGACGATCAAGTATTTTGCTAAGCGTCACCAATCGTTTTTGAGACTCTTTAGATTGCTTCGGAGTTTGCTAGGATTTTCAGCCAATCTCATGTCAAGTAATAAACCTAGCAGAGAGTATAGGGGGCTATAGAACTCACGTAAATGAAAAGCACGTATTAACACAGAGAAAAGGGCGGCAGCTTTATGGCACCCACCAGCATGTTTTATTAGATGGGCAGGGGGGAGGGGGTGGGTCTGGGGGTAAAGTGCATTCAGTTGGAATACGCTTATGGCTTTGATATAAAACAGAGCGTTAGAACTTCTTGGGCTGTTTAGGAAAACAAGATCATCTCCTAAACATTACGGCATCCCATTCTATTTTTGGTCACAAATTAAACACGGCTCTACAGCTAGCAAATCCTGGTTCTCTCACAGCATTGTTTTGTTTTTAAATTTAAGTTCTTGATAGCTTGTATGTATGTGTTTTTTAAAAAAGTGAAAGTGAAACATCAGACCAAGGTTCTGACAGCATGTATTCAACTTACTTTTGTTCATCTACTGAATAAATTTGAAGGCATTGGAATTAATATATTTATCTCAAAGTTAAAAATAAATGGCACACTTTCTCAAATAACATAACCTAAAATATGTTTATTTCCGGTAACCAGAAACACCTTTAAATATTCATGGTTGTAAACTTTGAGAGAATCAATGATACGTTATGGGAGAAATGTTGATAGAAGGCCGGGCATCCTGACAAAAACACGTGGTGACCAATCTGACCAGCGGCCACTCAGACATCTTTAGGGAACAACTAAGTCGGTGGTAAATCCACCACATGCCGTAACCGTTGGGATAAACAATCATCTACTACTCACACGAATTACACTCCAGTGACTATATTAGTTCTGCGTTAAACTAACCGGTAGGGATAATAATCCCATAATACCAATACATCAGTTTTATAGCAATGGGCAGTGTCTGGCTATTCGCCCAGATGGACTTTCCTATCAACCCTATCTCCAAACAACTTTACCCAACTGTTAATGTAGTAAGTCCTAAAGAGGCTCTAATTCCATATTAACCGAAATAGAAGATTTGTCTTATAGCGCTATAAACAAGTGTTGCTATATGAATTTGTTTAATTTTTTCATAATTCCATCAGCTGAAACATTGGTTATTTCAGGCTCTGAGGTCACGAGCCCAAGTCCGTGTGTATCTATGGTGTAAATTACGTTACTGGGGTATAAGTGACGTAACTGGGGTATAAGTGACGTAAATGTGGTGTAAGTAACGTAACTGTGATGTAAGTGACGTAAATGTGGTGTAAGTGACGTAACTGTGGTGTAAGTGACGTAAATGTGGTGTAAGTGACGTAACTGTGGTATGAGTGACGTAACTGTGGTATAAGTGACGTAACTGTGGTGTAAGTGACCTATCTGTAGTGTAAGTGAAGTAAATGTAATGTAAATAAGCATGTATGTTCATAGCTCAGCCCCTGAGATCTAATCTACATAAAAACCTCCAGATGACGTCATCGGTGCGGTAAGACAGGATGACGTGTTGTAATGGTGGGGGGGGCGTGTGGTCTGGATTATTCCCCCCCCCCACACCCACACTTTGACCATGTCAGGGGCCCGGGGCGTCCACGGCTATTGACAGGGCAGCACGGTAAATAGGAGAGAAAATGTGGAGCCAACTTGGCCCATGAGAATATTTGGATCCCAACCAGACGTCAATATTATGCCATGCCCCAGACAGCAGTGTTTACTTACTGCGTGGTGTTGGAGTGACTTTTGGAGGCGCTTAATTACAGACGTACACACATAAACATCTTCCATCAAAGTCACGTGACATTGAACATTGATGGTACCAAGATTTTCTTAAAGTAGATAATTTAGATTATTTCCAAACATGATCTTGTTGAAGTAAGTACGTCAATTATCCAACGAGTTCACCGATGTCGCCGGTAGTTTCTCGGCGATACCAACCACACAGTCACATGACGACTGCAATATTCCTGGTGGCAAGCACGTTTATCTAATTAAACCCAAAGATGTTTTCAGACAAAAGACAACATCCTGTGTCCAGCCAGGAAATGAAGTTTACCCCATTCAACCACAAAACATTTTTAAAAAGAAATCTCTATATCTTAATTAGATATACAGACGCTCCTTCTTTGCAGAAGATAATTGCATCAACAGACCATGAGAGATGATATGTTGGCAAGTGATGCAGCGGTCACAGGCCACGGCTATAGGGGTACCACGCATTACCCCATTACGCCTAACTATTGTCTAGTTAGGTACCCATTCGGAGCTGGGTGACTCGGGGACTCCTCAGGCCGCGAGACCAAATCCTCACCTTCGTGTGGATTTGAACCCGTGACCATCGGTATGACAGTCGAGAGCGCTACCTCTCGACCACCACGTTCTATAAAAAGTCGAGACAGACTCAAATATTTTATCTTATATTTATCTTATCTTTTGTACATGTTTCTAGAAATTTCATTTAAAATCCTGTACTTCAGTAACTCTTGTAAAACAAATAATGAAAAACCTTAAGAATTATTTTGACATTAATTTTCAAATAACCCATATGTCCTACAGTTTACAACTTTATACATTGAAGTTTGTGAGTTTCCTCAAAGTCCAAATGTCGAAGTCGTGTTCTGTTTAAATCCTGGGATTAGGGACTCAGTGGACAAGTGTACCAGAATGTTCATTCAGGTTGTACAAGTATAGGTGGCGGGAGAAGATTGGTGATTTTAAATAAACTTTAAATTAAGGGACATTATTTCTTATGTCGAGTTTATTGTGTCATAAGGAAACAATAGTTATGTCGTGAGAAGTCTTTAGAAGCTCAACAAAGAAATTTTAATGTCGACAAGAGAAATATTACAATTAAATGTGAACAGTGTAAAGTCGCCCAGCTAATGACACAATTAGTAACAGCTCTCTCAGACCAGCTAATGACACAACTACACTAACGAGCGCCCGAAGCTTGATGTGGTATTTGCACCGCTCCATATCGTTCCTCAAAAAAAAGTAAAAACAAAAAGTTCTGGTCTCGTCCTGTTACCAATGTCCAAGTTACGACTTTAACTAGGGTCATCCAGAAACACAAAGACATCAGTACGTTTGGCAGATCGGGGATTCGTTATATTTTATGTCTACATTTAAAGGAACTAGCGTTAAGTTTTATGTTGAAAGTTTTCCAGTCAATTTCAAAAGTAAACTAAAAAGACTAAAAATATTCACAGTCTTTGAAGTTTGTTTAAGTGTAACAAGACTATGATAGACCATTTAATTTGATAGGACGGGTTTGTTTAAGGGTAAAAAGACTATGATAGACCTTTTACATTAATTTGATAGTACGGAAAGATTTACGCAATGTTTACAGTCACTAAGAAATCCACCTCAGCATTGGAGCTCGTAAGCTTAATTATTGCTGTCTTCTGTTATGTCACAGTTTATTAAGGCTTGTAATAAATACTGTGGTACTACATACAAAATTGGCGAGTGAAGATATTAATGCAACCTCTTTTATATCTACAACGAAAACCACAATTCTAATATTTTATTGTTACATTTGATTCCATTAAATAGAGCTATTTATAAATACAGCTCTGTTCAATTGAAATTAATGAAACGAATGCTAATTATTTTCTTTCTTTTTTTCTTCCTTTTTTTATTGGAAAGCTTGTAAAAAAAAGACTTATCTAAATGTGTGAAAATAAAATAAGTTTCTTTAAATGCATTATCGGCTGAACAGCTAAATAGTAAGCAAGTTCGGGGGATTTCACTCGAATGTTCCCAAAAGGTCATTTAGTAAAAAAAAAAAATTATTCTGAATGAATGTGTGGTCGTTAGGAACACAAAATTAGGTTAATCCCCAAGTTAACCGCGGTAATAGCCCTTGGATTACTGAACCACTGAATGGTCAACATCGGATCACCAATCACCGAGTTAGTCAATCTGCCAGTAAACAATACGAAGGATTGGCTACTACAGACCATCTGCACTATTCTTGTGTTCACGTGGCCTCAAGATTCTCAGCATGGTAATATGAACAAAAAAATGAACATTTGGTATGACTCATACAGAAGAGACATTGGAATACTTGATGACGCAATTGTCGGTTTCTACTTCATATTGTTATCTCTATGTATTTATCGATTGATTTGATTTGTTTTGTTATTTGAAGGCTAGCCGCTGGGAAATCCTCCAAGTTAAGTTTATTTATAAGAATATGTTTAAATTTAAACTTTGATTACATCTGTGGACTCCAGCATTGCAAAATCAGTTAACGTCAGGTTAGTTCAATTTTTTAATTTTCGCAAGTTGAAAAGTGTGTGTGGGGGGTGGGGGGAGGCTTCACCTAGCTAAGAGGCCTACAACATTTTATTTGGCGTCCCTCTCAATAAGGAAAATATGTTTCCATGTTCTAGACAATGCTACCACGTCGTCAAACAACAAATAAACAGAAGATACAAACCAAACTATCCTTAAAAAAAGAATCAGAACAAAATTATTAACATCATTTTTTTTTCAACTGTGTACACTAAAATAATCCCACAAGACCTTAAGTGAAGCCTCACATGCAGTTATGGAATACTATGTATAAATAAATTATTAGGGGTCATTTCAAATTGTTAAAACAGATTCGTTTTTAAGTGGTATTAACGTCTATAATTAAGACAATATATTGCTATGTGTAAGTCAAACCAATACAACTCAAAACCCTAGCCGCCTTTTTACCCCTCCCCTAAACACCGTGTCATACGCCTAACTACAACAAAACATCGAGGTGGACATTAAAAGATTATATTTTGTGTTGGGACTCTGGACTGGACTCAAAGAGTGCGCGTGTACACAAACTACTCACAAACAGTTGACTTTGGACTGGACACCCAAAGAGTGCGCGTGTACACAAACTACTCACAAACAGTTGACTTTGGACTGGACACCCAAAGAATGCGCGTGTACACAAACTACTCACAAACAGTTGACTCTGGACTGGACCCAAAGAGTGCGCGTGTACACAAACTACTCACAAACAGTTGACATTTCTACACTTAAAAGAGTCAATACGCCCACACGAATACAATGACAATTTGTTTCTATTGTAAATCTCATATTAAGCTTTGACAACAGATCTAAGAGAAAATCTACGTGATCTATTTTATCGGATGTGGACGTTAATCTCAATACCAGCACTGATTCTATAAAGGCCAACCTGATAACACTATAAGCCTGCTCTAATGTATTTTATGGTCTTGGGCTTTTTATTTTTAATTCCTCTATTGGAGCGAAAGTAAAGTTGTAGCTAATACAATTATAGATATTTATAAACAAAAATGTGAGAAACTTGAAAGGAAAACAAAATTTTTGAACACATTTTTAAAAAGTACGTTGTTTTATACGACAGCTTATGGCTTTGCTTTTTAAAAATTTATTTATTTTAATTTTTTTTCGTTTGTTTGTTTTGGTTTTTTAAAGTTTTTTTTTAAACCTAAATTTACATTCTAAAGCCTAATGTAATATAAACACCTCAATAACTGTGTCACATGTGTCACCCATCGTGACATTAGATATCCCTAAAGCCTAATCTGATATAAACACCCCAATAACTGTGTCACATGTGTCACCCATCGTGACATTAGATATCCCTAAAGCCTAATCTGATATAAACACCCCAATAATTGTGTCACATGTGTCACCCATCGTGACATTAGATATCATATTTGAAGAGATAACTATTGACATTTAATGTTGATGGGGGAAATGGCATGAAATTGAAAACAAACGTATATTTATTACTCTGAAGCTTAGTCGTGTTTCAATCAGTGTGGAAACGAATAATTCGCTAGCGACATGTGATACCGTTCGTTGATAGAGGTTTTATATTACTGATTGCAGAATATGGATATTGTTTTAATTTTAATGAAATCAAAAACATCATTGTTTTTCTGGATGTGTAAAATTTGAAAACTGATCAATTCAACCTTTTAGTAAGTTAAATTAGAAAAATTCTTCTTCACAATAACTTGATAACTATCAAACGCCATTTTGGTCATATTCATTAGATTTAGATCTATAACGTGTGTGAGTAGCATGAACGATTTCAAATAATGTCATTGGTGATATGGCCATTAAGTTAGTTTTCTTGCTTGAACACGCTTTAAGATACATGCGTTATTTTGTAGCCATAGAGAGCTGAGTTCGGGTTGTCATTACAATTCTCATTGTCTTCATAAACCAATCTAAAATCTAGATACAAGTCATGATATACGACACGAACTTGCATTATTAACGTCAGTTTATGTTATTAGATAAATAGATGAGATACGAATACGTTTACATTTTTAACTACTCTAATAAAACAAATACTAAAGTAAGTTAAAAATTATTCTGATCTATCTTTTTGTCTATAAGAAGCTAAATGGAAACTATTTATATTTCTTTAAAACTCAAAAAATACCAGAGATGAAATAATGAAACGTTTTATTTTTTTCTGTTAAGCAAAGTTATTATTTATGTCACAATCATTATCTAAAATAAATATATACTGTCTTTTTATTGAGGCAGCTAAATGTATATAGGCCTTGTAAAATTGAATGTATTTGATAGTACCGTGTCAAAGAGTTGGTTCACCAATAGCAGATTTGTTTTATCAACAAGTGGGCGGCGCACACTTCATTCCATCAGGAAATGATTTTGTTTAGGTCAGGTGCAATGAAAACAACGTGAAGACAACCGAGTCAAATTCAGACACGGCGCTAATGTACACCACCAAAGCGTGTTACGTACACAATTAATGTCCTGATTAATATCAAAGAATCAAACGTGTATCTTGTCGTAGTATATATGTTACAGACTCTCGTCTAAACATAATTTTACTGAGCCCTGCGTTTATCCTTGGTTTATGCCTAGTCTTGTATTTTTTAGTTTTGAATGTTGATATTGTATAAGTTTACTGGTTTCTTCATGCAACCAATTCCATTCATTAACGCCAGAAGGAGAGAAGAAGGATTTGTATTTGTTACCTTGTTCTTTCTCTCTATTGGAATGTTGTAGTTACGAGTTAGAATTAATTTACGTTATGTAGTGTTACTACTTTGCTATTTGTTCTTCTACTCTCTAATGTTTCTAGGTTCAGTAATATAACCAATGGAGCTACTCTATCGTCTCTGCTTTTAAAATATTTCATAACTTATATAGTGCTTAAAGAAATACGTTTTAAACATTATATATAGATTGGTTTTATATCCATACATGGATAGGATTCATGGATTCAACAATAAGAAGTAAATCAAACATAATTTGCTGAGCACTGAAAACAATTTGTTGTAACCTTTTATAACACGGCCGACTGCTGTTGGAGGTAACTAGTAAGGAACCGCACTTAAGTAAATCGTCTTCTCAGACAAGTTGGGGACATTCGTTGAGCTGATGAGAGATTTTTTAAAGATTACATGTAAAGCAAGTGTTTCAAGGGTGAGTTTTTTGAAAGTCTTAACTATTCGTTTGAAAAGTCGCGAGCAACTACGGGATCATGAGTTGTATTCTATTGTGATGTGAGATCACATTATTACGTCATCATTTCTGTCCCGGTGTTGCACCATCAAAATCTACTCTCTAACCCTGATACATGGTAAATGATGTTCCCAAACTTAGTTTGGAATTTTAATAAATGTACTCTCACCCAAACCCAGTATACGATGTTTAGACAACAAGAGTTCCTTCCCCTGATATTGTCTCTTCTCCCCGCCCCATTGTGTTGGTTCCTGGCATAACTTTAATGTCTAGTGATGACGACCGGGAACCAAGCCCTTCCCTCCACCGACACTTAGATGAGTTGAGTATAATTGAAACAATCTGCTTCAGTTGGACGGTGTTGATGTTCACATATTGATGACTGTATTAAAAGAGAATAATGGGCTTAGGATATCCGGAATGAATCTCTGCCGTGTTTCCCATCCCACAACTTGAGGTGGGGGGTGGAAGGGCGGGGGCTCTGATTGTTTATCGGCATCATGCTGTATACCTGACACAGAGGTGAGTAGGAAAATGTGCTGAGAAGAGAGAGAAAGGGCGAACAATTAGAAGAATCCGAACCATAGAGACAGAGCAACAAGTGGAGGTTATAGTCAGTAGAGCGTGGGAAAAATGTTGTAGTGAGGGTAGAAGGATCACGGATGTATTGATGAAACGAAAGAGTACAGGAGGATAAGAGGACGAGTATAGGATAAGGGAAACAGTGTAAGAAGAAATGGAAAATATAGGAGAATAAGGGAAAGAATATAGAGGAAAATTGTAAGAGTATAGGAGGATAAGGGAATGGGTATAGCAGGTAATATGGCAAGAATATATAGGAGGATAAGGGAATGGGTATAGCAGGTAATATGGCAAGAATATATAGGAGGATAAGGGAATGGGTATAGCAGATATATGGCAAGAGTAAAGACGGATAAGGGAATGGGTTTAGCAGATATATGGCAAGAGTAAAGAAGGATAAGGGAATGGGTTTAGCAGATATATGGTAAGAGTAAAGAAGGATAAGGAAATGGGTATAGCAGATATATGGCAAGAGTAAAGAAGGATAAGGGAATGGGTATTGCAGGTATATGGCAAGAGTAAAGAAGGATAAGGGAATGGGTTAAGCAGATATATGGCAAGAGTAAAGAAGGATAAGGGAATGGGTATAGCAGGTATATGGCAAGAGTAAAGAAGGATAAGGGAATGGGTAAAGCAGGTATATGGCAAGAATATAGACGGATAAGGGAACAAGTAAAGGACAATACGGGAAAGAGTATGACGGACAGTGAAGACTGAGGGGGGGGGGAGCGGAAACAAAAAGATACGTCAGATGGGAAAAATGATAGACCACGAGGAACATGTTCCTACCCACACATGGAACATGTTCCCACCGACACATGGGACGTGTTCGCCCCTCAGGTGTATGCGGAGTCCTAAGGTAGCCGTTGTTTATGATTTCACTTACTGTAGTGTTGTGGTAGGTGTCTTCCTCTCAGCGGTACGGAGGTCTAGGAATGACAAACACGTTCTTAAAGACAGAATGACATTAATGGATGATACGTTTGCTGAGTGGCACTCACATTGTATCAGATCAACACTCATTGTATCAGATCACCACTCACATTGTATCAGATCAACACTCACATAGTATCAGATCACCAATCACATTGTATCAGATCAACACTCATTGTATCAGATCACCACTCACATTGTATCAGATCACCACTCACATTGTATCAGATCAACACTCATTGTATCAGATCACCACTCACATTGTATCAGATCAACACTCATTGTATCAGATCACCACTCACATTGTATCAGATCACCACTCACATTGTATCAGATCACCACTCACATTGTATCAGATCAACACTCACATTGTATCAGAGCAACACTCACATTGTATCAGATCACCACTCACATTGTATCAGATCAACACTCATTGTATCAGATCAACACTCATTGTATCAGATCACCACTCACATTGTATCAGATCAACACTCATTGTATCAGATCACCACTCATTTTGTATCAGATCAACACTCATTGTATCAGATCAACACTCATTGTATCAGATCAACACTCACATTGTATCAGATCAACACTCATTGTATCAGATCACCACTCACATTGTATCAGATCAACACTCATTGTATCAGATCACCACACTCATTGTATCAGATCAACACTCATTGTATCAGATCACCACTCACATTGTATCAGATCAACACTCACATTGTATCAGATCACCACTCACATTGTATCAGGTCAACACTCACATTTTATCAGATCAACACTCACATTGTATCAGATCAACACTCACATTGTATCAGATCAACACTCACATTGTATCAGATCAACACTCACATTGTATCTTAGACTTACAGCTTAAAGCTAAGGAAACTTTTCACACTTTCATGGATGGATAAAAAAAGCGTAAATCATGATTAAACGCCCTAAACACATGACCAACGCCCTAAACACATGACCAACGCCCTAAACACATGATCAAAGCCCTAAACACGTGATCAACGCCCTAAACACATGATCAACGCCCTAAACACATGACCAACGCCCTAAACACATGACCAACTCCCTAAACACATGACCAACGCCCTAAATACATGACCAACGCCCTAAACACATGACCAACGCCCTAAACACATGACCAACGCCCTAAACACATGACCAACTCCCTAAACACATGACCAACGCCCTAAACACATGATAAACGCTGCTCCTCAACGTCTAAAATTCTGAAATCTTCTCATGAAATTATGTTAAAATTTTTAATGGGGTGGAGCAGGCGTTATTAATAAAAACATAATTAATGAATTTAGTCTTTAAAAACTTGCCATTTAATTGAGATATTGTTTCTAATTCATTGCACGGGCGTATAGACAATTAACCTGTGGATTATAATTCCAACCATAAAATAACTATAGTAAGCCACGAAAACTCGTAAAAGTTGTATTTCCGTTTCAGTTGTAACAGAAGACTTAAGTCAACACAAATTGAATCTTTTAGTGTAGAAAACATTCCTACACAATTATTTTAATTAAAAACTCACTTTGATTAAGTAACGAAAACGCAAAACATTTTGTTTAAATATATGAAAAATTCATCTCATTATCCCTAAAAAATCAAATTACACAAACTATTTGTGTAGGAAAACAATAAATTTAAGCTTTATTTATGAACTAATACAAATAATAGTAAACGTTTCGGCTCATGCCTTCATCAGTACAAAGTACAATGCCATAAATAATTACTTATATATATATATCTTAAAACATATTAGAGTATATGTGATAAAAATGAAAAGAAAAGAAAAACAAAAAACAAACAAGGGCACAGAATATAGGAAAAGGGAGGAAGTTCCGATCAAGCTCAGACAAAAGAAGTATTTACAGTAAAGCAGGATTACAAGTGTTGGCTTCCTGCTAGGTCAACTCAGTGATGATAGATGTAACTGATGACTTTGTCCTGAGTGCAGCTGGGGAAGAGGTGGGGCCTAAAGGTGTGCTGGTAACGCATGCCAATAGGACCTAAAGGATACGAGGGTTTCTAATAAAACCAAAGTTGGACATGCCAACAGGACCTAAAGGATACGAGGGTTTCTAATAAAACCAAAGTTAGACATGCCAACATGACCTTAAGGATACGAGGGTTTCTAATAAAACCAAAGTTAGACATGCCAACAGGACCTAAAGGATACGAGGGTTTCTAATAAAACCAAAGTTAGACATGCCAACAGGACCTAAAGGATACTAGGGTTTCTAATAAAACCAAAGTTAGACATGTAAACAGGACCTAAAGGATACTAGGGTTTCTCATAAAACCAAAGTTAGACATGTAAACAGGACCTAAAGGATACGAGGGCTTCTCATAAAACCAAAGTTAGACATGCCAACAGGACCTAAAGGATACGAGGGCTTCTCATAAAACCAAAGTTATCACCAGGACAAAAATAAAGGGATCATTCATCATATAGATGCATGAGTGGATATTATTAAATAAATCTATTTTATCGGCTTTAAGATTAGCAACTTCAAATATCACCGTATCCACACACAAAAATTCTCCAATTTCCTCCTGAACTACCAACCCACACCCACAGACACACAGACACACACAGACATACACAGACACACACACATGTACAGACAGACACACACAGACTTACACAGACACACACAGACACGCACATACAAGCGCAGACATACACAGACACATCCAGACACACACAAACACCAACACAAGGACTGTTTGCCCCAGGCGGTAGTATAGTTTGAAAGAAATGTCAAACCCTCAGTGGTTTTAGTCGCTCGGAGCTGTTTCGTACAGACTTAAAGATTTTTTTTTTAAATTATCACAACGACTCTTACAAGTCTTTTAGTTAAGGCTAAGAGAAAGACTACAAGTCATTTTTGACAACAGTCGAAGAGCCTAAGTATTCCCTGGTGTTTATAATTCCCTGAACATCAGAACGTTATTAACAATTCTTTACAGTATTCGGGCTCTTCGGTAAAAAAAAAATATCCCTTAGAGACCATGAAGGTCCATGGGAGCAAGTGAAGTAGCGTTCACAAGTTTCATTGACCACTAACGAGCATGGGATTGTGTGGTTGGCACAATGCCCCGGGGGCCTTGCCAGATCCGCGGTTCGCTTGGACTTTAACTGAAGCGAAAAGCTCCTCCGAAATTTGATAATTATAATAAGTATTTTTACACATGTCACTACTATAGACCTTATCCTATGCGATAAAAGCATATAAAGAAAAAATAAAACATGCCGACAATTTATGTTTCATAGGTAGCAAAGGCGGGCGATACAACGATGTAGACAAAATAAGGGTGAAACTGAAATGAGGCTTTTAGATTTTAAAAATATTTGTGTAGGCCAGTCAGAACGTGGTACGTATAGGCCAGACAGAACGTGGTAAGTATAGGCCAGTCAGAACGTGGTACGTATTGGCCAGTCAGGACGTGGTATAGGCCAGTCAGAATGTGGTACGTATTGGCCAGTCACAACGTGGTACGTATAGGCCAGTCAGAACGTGGTACGTATAGGCCAGTCAGAACGTGGTACGTATAGGCCAGACAGGACGTGGTACGTATAGGCCAGTCAGAACGTGGTACGTATAGGCCAGTCAGAACGTTGTGCGTATAGGCCAGTCAGAACGTGGTACGTATTGGCCAGTCAGAACGTGGTACGTATTGGCCAGTCAGAACGTGGTACGTATTGGCCAGTCAGAACGTGGTACGTATAGGCCAGACGAACGTGGTACGTATTGGCCAGTCAGAACGTCATAGAACAACGTTTATGGTCAGGATTATAGATAACCTTTTAAAATCGTCTATTTTTGATATAACGATGCGCACGTTCAAACTTGGCCATCAACAACTGGCACCAGGTTTAACGTCCATTTGGTGTGCATTTTAAGACAGGCGCAGATACACGTTATCGTAAACAAACCGGTCGGTTAGGTTGAGTTTGATTGATACAATAAACATCAACCGCCTATTGGTCATGCCCAGTAACAAGAAATCGGGACGTTCCTTAAACATGTTGATGGACAAGATAATCATTAATTCCCCAGGTGATCACGATGAAAGCCCCCGACCCCCACCTCTATTAACTGAATCTAGTTACGCTTAGTATGCAACCCAAGTCTATTGGCCTGTTTAATTACAGACGCTAAACTGCGATTTTATCTCTCTCTCTCCCATTACGGTATTTTATTGTCTCATTTCTCCAAATAAACGAAGTTAATTTCCAATTGACGATAACATCAGTAATGATCCAATCAAGATCTAACTACATTAATTACCGCCCTTATTTCTGTATTAAATCTCTGTAACTACCTTTTGCGACAAGTATTTAGTCAAACTCAATTATATAATGCATTCCCCATACTTGTTTTTTTTTTCGGAACTCAAATCTTTTATTTTCCAGTCTCCAGCATTTTAACAATTAACATCCATTTAACGTTTTCATTAAAATTCCAATTGGTTTACAAAATATCAAGCAATAGCCCAATTATCACTATCTTCTACTAAACTCCATGAATTTTACTGTCTGTCTAGGGATTCACTTTCCTTTTGTCTGCCTAGGGATTCACTTTCCTTTTGACTGCCTAAGGATTCACTTTCCTTTTGTCTGCCTAAGGATTCACTTTCCTTTTGTCTGCCTAAGGATTCACTTTCCTTTTGTAAGCCTAAGGATTCACTTTCCTTTTGTCTGTCTAAGGACTCACTTTCCTTTTGTCTGCCTAAGGATTCACTTTCCTTTAGTCTGCCTAAGGATTCACTTTCCTTAAGTCTGCCTAGGGAATCACTTTCCTTCACTAATTGTTTTAGAACTTGACCGCTGTCTGTCTCATTATCTCAAACTTTGTCTTGGCCTTAATGAAACTCTTGTTCAAATTCTAATAAAATGGACACATAAGGAAATAGAGTTGGATTCATAGGCTTCCACTATTTCCATGACATAACTGGGCGACACACAGAAAGAGTGAAGCTTCCCCCCAAGAGTCTAATGATGCAGAGTATAAATAATTGTAGGAAAACTGCATACACTCTAGCCACTAACTTATCCTAAATTCGCTATACGATGGTCACCACATGGCATACACTCTAGCCACTAACTTATCCTAAATTCGCTATACGATGGTAACCACATGGCATACACTCTAGCCACTAACGTGTCCTAACCTCGCTGTACGATGGTCGTAAAGAGACCATCAAGATGTTACGTTGGCCATGAAGCTGTAGGAGTCGACTGTGCACCCAAGAGGACGTAAACCGAGGGTCAAGAGGACGTAAACCGAGGTTCAAGAGCCAAGGGCAGTAACAATAACCAAGTTGGTATGAAGCTAATATAATTCTAGCCCACTTCAAGTCTCTGAGTTTTTAATGATAATTAGAAAAAGGTTGCCGAGAATAAAAATACGACTTTATAGCGTTGGTTATGTCAGCTATTTTCCGAAAGTTTATCTCTCGTAGCTAAAAGCCATCGGAACGGAGCTATTTGGTTAACATTAAATATTCCTACACTTCGTTAAAGATACTACAAGTGGCCATAACTTTACAGCTTTCCTACCCGCCTAGCCATCAGTAAGACTTCTTGGCGTACAATGTGTCAACACTTTCAGCACGTTTGTTGAGAACTGAATGTTAAACAGGTTCCTCGTCTTCAGACTCCAAGAATTCTCTAAAGAACGTCTAAACATGATGTAACACCTTATAGACTCATCTATTTCAGCAATTTTCTGGCCCTTTTAGCCAAAACATAAAATTATCATCTGATAAATAAATACACATTAAGGATAATGTCAGGTTTGAAAAATAAAACTAATGCATGTTTAATGAGAAAAAGAGTTGTTGTTGTTTTTTTTTTTTATACTGCACATTACTTATGGATGCTTATTTAATTATCCTCTAAACCAGGGGTCTCAAACTACGGCCCGCGGGCCAGATGCGACCCGCGAGGATCTCTCATCCGGCCTTTGGACACCTTTGAATAAAAAAATATATTTTTTTACCTTTAGTTTACCACAAATCTTAGTAGTTAGGGTTAGTAGTCGGCCCCTAAACGGCTATTTGACAGTAAAAGTTTGAAGACCCCTAATCGAAATGATTAGATTTATGAACAAAATGTCTTGGAAATGTAGGGGTAACTCCTCATCACACCAAGGCTTGCTGCAGAGTTTGTTCAGTCAATGGACGCGTGCCGCAATAAATCTATTTTATTTACCCGATTCTCCATTTTCGTTAAGTTCTAAATTCTTGTAAAAGCAAATTATGGATTCCCGTCATTTGTGACCCATTCAATGTTCAAATAATACTGTCGTGGCTTCATGATAGGCTTGCGATTGTTGATTTCTGATGGTTTACTTTATATTCCGTCATTGGTTTCTTATAATGCTGGTACAGTGGATTGGAACCATGGGAGCACTAACACAGAACGACAGTGCATCTGTTTCTATCACTGTAAGAGTAACCTAATTCTCTCAACAAATAGGTCCACTAAATGCTGGGAGACAGAAAAGCCCACAAGGACACGTGACACAGAGAAGTGAGAGTGCAACTATTTGAAGTTAGGAACTGTAACTGTCACTGGGTTGGTGACTTACACAGAGGAACAGGCAAGCTGACACATGAGACATAACGACATATTCACAGATGCTGCCTTCATTCAAGTAGCCGTAGACGAGAACTCTTTAATGAGATTGCTGTTGGGTGTTATGATCCAGGATGTTTTAGTTCATGGTGACGTTGTAGGTCCAGCTGTTTAAACTATGGCGATAAAGCAAAGTCCCCAAACGTTCACTACATGTTTTTATTTTGATGACAATCTAATGCGTTTAATGTTTGACAATGTAACACATTTCTTTGCTTTGCTAGTTAAACAAAATGCTGTAAATAAAACATCCTAAAAAGTTATAATATTTTATACCCTTTGATTTATAAAAGTTAAATAAGATGCTCTTCGGGGATTAGCCCGTGTTGAAGACAACGGAAGTGTTCAAATGAGTGAAGACATTGCAGTGTTACATAGTTTAAAGACGCAATAATCTTCTGTATAGAAGGAGCGACTATAACAGATAACATAAGATGAGATAAAGAAGTTCACGTTTGATGGTCCGATTGAACTGAAGTTATCGATCTCACTTGTTCCCTGGGTGTTGAGTGGCCTGGCCACACGTACAAGGAACTCACTTGTTCCCTGGGTGTTGAGTGGCCTGGCCATACGTACAAGGAACTCACTTGTTCCATGGGTGTTGAGAGGTAGGGCCACACGTACAAGGAACTCACTTGTTCCCTGAGTGTTTGATGGGCAAGGCCACAAGTACAAGGAACTCACTTGTTCCCTGAGTGTTTGATGGGCAAGGCCACAAGTACAAGGAACTCACTTGTTCCCTGGGTGTTGAGTGGCATGGTCACACGTAACACGTACATGGAACTCACTTGTTCCCTGGGTGTTGAGAGGTAGGGCCACACGTACAAGGAACTCACGTGTTCCCTGGGTGTTGAGTGGCCTGGCCACACGTACAAGGATCTCACTTGTTCCCTGGGTGTTGAGTGGCCTGGCAACACGTACAAAGAATCTTTAACGTGCTCAGTCAGATTAAGACATGAACCAGAGAAATGTGTGCTGGTGGACAAGAACATGTCAGTCTTTCTAACTAAACTTATTGACAATAGTAATAAGTTGTAAATAACTCGAGCTGATAATTCAGGCGTTGTCTTTAAGAATAAACGATAGTATCACTAGGAGACATGAGTCATATCTAAGATGACAGTCAGAATGATCATAGCTGGAATATTTGAACAGAATGAGCATAGCTGAAATATTTGAACAGAATGATCATAGCTGAAATATTTGAACAGAATGATCATAGCTGAAATATTTGAACAAAATAGATCATAGCTGGAATAATAATAGTATCGAGAGAGAGCAGGCAGACATCTTTAACCCATTGAGGACGGTCCGTGTGCTTCCCGTCGCTTGTAGTATGAGAACTGAACATTGTCCCACAAAGAGCTATCTCTGCAAGTTGGACGCTAAAAGGGAACTGGTCTGTCGTATGTGCGGTCACCCGGAGGAGACGGTTGCTCACATATTAGAAGAGTGCCCCAGGCTTTGTGGGGTTTTGGGGGAAGAAGTCCCGGTCCCTGCGGAGAGGTATCTTTATGGCGATGCCCGCTTAATGAGGCTCGCGTGCGATAAAATGAACCGGGTCCTAAGAGCCTAAGGGCTCTACCCAAAAAAAGAATGAACATTCAATTCACAGAATGATCATAGCTAAAAATTGGCACAGAATTATCACAGCTGGAATATTTACACAGAATTGTCATAGCTGGAACATTTTCACAGAAAAATTATAGCCGGGATATTTGAACATGCAAATCAGATCTGGAATATTTTCATCACTGAAAAATATTAATGTTAAGTGAATTTTTTTTAAATTGGTTTCGCTATATTCATGAGAGTATATTTACAATAGATGAAAAACGTTAACTTTCACATCATTTCTTATATGAAGCATGTTTTAAACTCAAAAAGGTTTTCTGGTTTTCTTTTTAGAATGTCCCAGAGTAATATAAAGTTAAACTGTAATAACTTATCTTAACTGGTCGTGACTTATTTCTATTTCTGTTAAACCAAAACCTACTTCAACAAAATGGGTGGCCCACGTGTCAACAACAACAACACATGTATTCTAAGCCAGATTTTCTAAAAATACATTTTCAAGGAAGAGTTATTTTACGTTTTAAAGAAAATGATTGTATGTTACACACCAGGGACGCGTGTAACAGGTTGCAGCACTCTGCTGCGATCAACATTCCACAAATGATTTATCAATATCTTCGAGAGGACAGCTTTTTATTAACATAACATTTAAACTAAAGATGCATGTGTCTCGAAATAAAGTCTCCCCCGAAATAAAGTTTACCCCAAAATAAAGTCTCCCCAAAAGATCTTATTTCAAAACTAAATCTACTGGAGCTACGTAATAAAGTCCCTAATGTTAAATAAATCTTACCCTTTAACGATGTGAAATAATAAATAATTGTTTTATTAAACTTTATGACACACTAAATTTTGTAATACTTTCAAATGAATTTGTGTATGATTATTGGAAATTCCATTGTGAGGAGGAAGTCTGCTTAAAACACTTGCACCGTATAATGTAACGCCGGTCAAACTGCGGCTGGTGAGCCGCATGCGTCACTTCTGGGTTCACATTGAGGCTCACGTAAATTTGATGATAGATATATTACAAAGAATACTGAACGATTTCAAAGCCAGGTTTAATATTTTAAACGGATCTGGCCACCCTTATACACATGCATGCATGTATGTATGTATGTATGTATGTATGTATGTATGTATGTATGTATGTATGTATGTATGTATGTATGTATTTATGTATGTATGTATGTATGTATGAATGTATGCGCATGCATGTATGTATTATGTAAGGAAATGCATGTATGTATGTATGCGCATGCATGTATGTATGTGTGTATGTATGCGCATGCATGTATGTATGTATGTATGTATGTATGTATGTATGTATGTATGTATGTATGCACATGCATGTATGTATGTATGCACACGCATGTATGTATGTATGTATGCACACGTAAATAAATAAATAAAGTAAATAAAGAAATAACCAGGACTTGATACAATTAGCAACGGAGCGTCAAAAATGGAAATCCATGACCTCTGCCCTATGTGCCGTCTTCGGCCCGAGAGGAAATAACTAACTAACTAATACGCATGTATGTATGTAAGTATGTATGCACATGCATGTATGTATGTATGCACACGCATGTATAATGCACCAATGTTCTCTTCAAGCTGAACGGCCTCCCATATATGTGACCGTCGCAGCAAAGCAGAATCACCCCGCAGCAAGTTTTGTAAAAAAAAATATTGCATGAAAAATGGATGTTGGGCACTTTTGCTCGCGAGTTAGTTGTAACTTTGCGTATGGACCAATGAGGGAATTTTGGTATCAACATGAAAGTGTGTATGTAAGCACAAGTATGCATTTTTGTATAGACTATATGCTTAATAGTTCTTTCTATTAGATTAGATTGCATTAATAGAGAACCGAACTCTAGAAATTTTAAATTATAACCTACTGCTTTTCATTAAGCATTTTCTTTGCCATAAGAAAAGTGTAGAACTAAGAGAGTAATGCAAGGTCTCCCATGAGTTCATCAATCACCAGTCAGCTACAAGCTAACGACGTTAAAGGAGAAAGCTTAACGATGCCACCACAAACATTGATAAGCTTTGTTAGGGTAATGTCTGGCGTGTTGGGGAATAGTACAGGCTCTTTTCACGTTCTACTCGGGATCATTTCTCGTTCTAGTCGGGCCCATTTCTACCGTCCAGCAATTCTGAAAGGGGAGGGGGGGGCATGAATGAAAGAAATTATACGAGGCACGTGGGGATTTTTTTATCTTGCAAACAAGCCATCAGAATTAACAAGCACATCAAAATTGATTTCGCTTGTAATGCAGTTAGCTGGTTTTAACTGTAGAGCTAGCTGGTTTTAACTGTAGAGCTAGCTGGTTTTAACTGTAGAGCTAGCTAGTTTTAACCGTAGAGCTAGCTGGTTTTAACCGTAGAGCTAGCTGGTTTTAACTGTAGAGCTAGCTGGTTTTAACTGTAGAGCTAGCTGCAGTACAAGCGAGAGCAATTTTTATGTAGAGACTATATTTTTGCTTGGAGAGGGGGTATTCTGTTCCATGGCTTTCAGAAATCAAATAAATTAAACTATTTTGAGCCACCAAATCTTACAAAAGTGTTCATTATGAGATATTAAATCAGTATCAGTGGAAAAAGTATAGTATACAAAATGTGTACTTGAAACAATTTATGGGATATTAAATTGGTGTCGGTGGAAAATGTAATCGTATTCATGATGTATACTTGAAACAAATTATGGGATATTAAATTAGTGTCAGTGGAAAATGTAATCGTATTCATGATGTATACTTGAAAGTGTTTGTCAACAAGTAAAAATGTCTTTCTAAATCTTACATTTAAAACGCAAATAAGAAACGATTCTATGACTGGGAGCAAATATCACACAAAGATAAATCTATTTTTTCATACGTTTATTCAAGAAAAATGACATTTTTCCCTTTATAGAATTCCAGGATATGAAAAACTCGGCTTACGATGATAGATTTAAAGAACACAATGACAGGCGTTGCATGTGGTCTTACGTTTCTTATCGGTTAGCCGGCAAGGCCACTACATCATAACAACTGTTAGATTTAGAGAACTGACAAACTTTATCGTCAGAAGCATAATTCACTAGACAACATGTCGGACAGTCGGACTGCTACAGTTACAAATAAAGAACAGACGAAGTGTCCGCAATCTTAACTATCTACACTAAATAAGATGTCTACACTAAATAAGATGTCTACACTAAATAAGATATCTACACTAAATAAGATGTCTACACTAAATAAGATACCTACACTAAATAAGATACCTACACTAAATAAGATATCTACACTAAATAAGATGTCTACACTAAATAAGATGTCTACACTAAATAAGATACCTACACTAAATAAGATGTCTACACTAAATAAGATGTCTACACTAAATAAGATACCTACACTAAATAAGATACCTACACTAAATAAGATACCTACACCAAATAAGATACCTACATTAAATAAGATGTCTACACTAAATAAGATGTCTACACTAAATAAGATACCTACACCAAATAAGATGTCTACACTAAATAAGATGTCTACACTAAATAAGATGTCTACACTAAATAAGATGTCTACACTAAATAAAATGTCTAAACTAAATAAGATATCTACACTAAATAAGATGTCTACACTAAATAAGATGTCTACACTTAATAAGATGTCTACACTAAATAAGATGTCTACACTAAATAAGATGTCTACACTAAATAAGATGTCTACACTAAATCAGATTCATTTCAATACCAAAATCATGTTTGATGGGATACATTTGTTTTTGCTCATAACTAACATGTTATTTAAAATGAAGGTGTAAATAAGTTGTGTAATATTGATATAGTTCACGGCGGTCATTGTAATAGGCTTTGCTTCTAAACGGTATTTTTTTTTTTTTTTTTGAATTAATGAGAAATGTACATAGCAAGCACTATTTTCAGGAAGATATAGGGGAAGTAATGCAAACTTGCACTGTTTGTGGGTTATCTCTGATTAGATATATAATGAAAATGATCCGGGTCATTTAACAAAGACAAACTGCATGCAAGTACTATTTCATTGAGATCATTCATTGTATCTGTAACGTAATCGTTTTGTGTGTGGACTTATATTCTCAACGATTGGAAATAAGAGCAGATTGGCGGAAGTTGAAAACTACTGTTCACCGGAGGGAAAATGCCTGAATAGTGGATTGTACACTCGCGCACGCACGCACGCGCACCCACACACACATATCCTGGGGGTACACTGAAGATGATAGTAAATACTTAGAAAATTAATCGATAGAAGTTATAAAAACAATTCCTAAAGTTAGCCGTTTGGACATAGAAAACAGTGTATAATCTACTAATAATTGGAACCATCAGAGCAATACTTTCAGCCATACTTTCAGCCATACTTTCAGCCATACTTTCACCCCATATCTCAAATCTACACCCCCACCCCCAAAACGCATATTCCTTACTCTTTATCTACTGATGTAATTTCCAACTTGTCAAACTCATATGATATCCTATCTTACATCTGCCACACACAATGACACCAATCTACCCCCATCCCCGCATATCAACAACTCCTTATCTACTGACGTAATTTCCCACTTTACAAACCCATACCTCATCCAAAAGCATGGCTAACATACCTCTCTACATCCACAGTACTCACACACTCTTGCAATATCTTCTAATAAATGATATTGAAACAGTTTTGAGCTTAAAAACAAAAGGTATCTTACTGTATTGAAAAGGGCAACACCTGAATTTAAATGTGGCAGGTTCGAAAATGTTGTTGTTTTTTGTTGTTGTTTTTTTGAATTATTTTATACATATTTCAAATGTTCAAAATTAACCAATAACAACGCTAAACTTAAGGTTACTCTTTAAATCATCCTAATTTCCCTCTAAATTCCTAGTGTAACAGCCCCTCGGTCAACTCAAAGCCTTCCATTTGGCTGACTTCTTGCCATTATTTCAAGCACGGTCCTATTCTCTCTAGATCTACATCATCCAACACACCATGTCTCCATGTCTTCTTGAGTCTTCTTTGTCGCTGTTTGCCCCGCGGGTTTCTCTGGATTCTTTGCTGCTTCTCGTGTTGTCTTTCCTAAGGGCGTGTCCTATCAAACTCTGTTTTCTTTCTGGCATTTGTTTTTTTTTACTATTTTTTCTGGCATTTGTTTTGTTTGACTGCTTTATGTGGACACATCTCTTTCAGCTTGGTGTTATCTCCCTTTACAAGATGTTATCAATCTTGTCTCTCCACTGTATTTGATTATATTTCTCAGACATCTGCTGATATCGGTCTGTTTTCTGTTAGTTGTAGTTTCTGCTGCTCTCTTTGTTTCAAGTCCAAACAACAGGACTGACTCCCAAGTTGGAAGTGACATATTCCTATTTTAGTTTTCATAGAGAATGATGAAGAATTATTTCAAATTGGTTGTCTTCGTAGATTTATTCGGGGTTATGTGTCTTCATTCGCTCCTCCAGACAGAATGAGCACGCTGCCAAAATATGAGAAGCTTTCAATCTATTTGTTCAATGTTTGGGTTTTATGGTTGCATGCCTCTATCTTATTTATTGAAAGTAGGGCTGCGAAAATTAACAATTAATTTATCGATAAAGCGGTAAAATATTGATCGATTAAAATAACTTAAATCGATAATATACTGATTAAAATTGAAGAAAATGCTTATAAGTGTTTTTCGATTTATTAATAAATGATTTAATAATAGTTTGCATTCTTTATGTGCAAACTTCGCGATTTAAAATTTTTTTTAAAAATGTAAGCTGTTTTTATAAGAAAAATGTTTTAAAAAAATTAAACATTGCTTTTCATTAATTAATATTAACAAAATTTAAATGACATTATATTGAACTACTTAGACTTACATTCTATAAAAATCAAAAAAATGTCAATGGCTTTTTTATTTTGTGGAAATATTCAGTTTAATGACGTCATATATCTTTTTATAGCTTTAATAAAATTATCGATTATTATTCGGTAATTTTTCAAAAGTTATCCATTAAATTTATTTTAATCGATAACAGCCCTGATTTAAAGCATATTGAAATTAGGATTTTGTTGCTTTATTTTAAGTCCAGAATAACTTACAGCCTGTGGAATTCACTTTTATTTGATACATGTTGATTCAGGGTCTTGTTGTATATAAATATATTAAATAGATTGCACCTGTTAAGTAAATGGATGTAAAGTACAGAAGTGAAGGGATGAGATGAGAGTGTTGAATTGGGGAATGGTTGAAGGAACGTTGATACAAGGTCAAGTTTGGTAAAAGTTTAAATTTGGTAGTTGGAAAACTAGTTCATTGGATGACCCTCAAAGAACAAAACTTATGTATCCTATTGAAATACACTATAAATAATTTTTTACATGGAGCCCACACTACATGACATTTTCCTTTCTGAAATGTTGGATGAGCTCTAATTTCATAAAAACACCTTCAATGAACGAGTACAAACACCTTCGATGAACGAGTACAAACACCTTCGATGAACGAGTACAAACACCTGCAATGAACGAGTACAAACACCTTCAATGAACGAGTAAAAACACCTTCAATGAACGAGTACAAACACCTTCAATGAACGAGTACAAACACCTTCAATGAACGAGAATAAACACCTTCAATGAACGAGTACAAACACCTTCAATGAACGAGTACAAACACCTTCAATGAACGAGTACAAACACCTTCAATGAACGAGTACAAACACCTTCGATGAACGAGTACAAACACCTTCAATGAACGAGTACAAACACCTTCAATGAACGAGTACAAACACCTTCAATGAACGAGTACAAACACCATCAATGAACGAGTACAAACACCTTCAATGAACGAGTACAAACACCTTCAATGAACGAGTACAAACACATTCAATGAACGAGCACAAACACCTTCAATGAACGAGTACAAACACCTTCAATGAACGAGTACAAACACCTTCAATGAACGAGTACAAACACCATCAATGAACGAGTACAAACACCATCAATGAACGAGTACGGATGAGGGACAGAAGTAAGTCTCGATGAAGCTGAGAACAATGCAATCACCATGATGACGTTTAATTTTAGATGACGTTGAGAACAATGCAATCACCATGATGACGTTTAATTTTAGCATATTCAGACGCGTCGAGCTCAAAGAAATATTTGCGCACTGAAATGCTTTAATTAAAAGAGTCTTTGGGGCGTTTCCTGGCATCACTGTGTTTTGATTAGTTCTTAAGCCGTTTAAAAGTATCGCATATTTCATCACCAATGTGGGACGCGGTGGTCAAGGGGTAGCGTGATCGACTGCTGTACCGATGGTCACGAGTTCGTATATTTCATCACCAATGTGATCTAGCTCATAAAGGGGCCTCCATCATGTCATCTAGCTCATAAAGGGGGTTCCATAATGTCATCTAGCTCATAAAGGGGCCTCCATGATGTCATCTAGCTCATAAAGGGGACTCCATGATGTCATCTAGCTCATAAAGGGGCCTCCATGATGTCATCTAGCTCATAAAGGGGGCTCCATAATGTCATCTAGCTCACAAAGGGGGCTCCATAATGTCATCTAGCTCATAAAGGGGCTCCATAATGTCATCTAGCTCATAAAGGGGGCTCCATAATGTCATCTAGCTCATAAAGGGGCCTCCGTGATGTCATCTAGCTCATAAAGGGGCCTCCATAATGTCATCTAGCTCATAAAGGGGCCTCCATCATGTCATCTAGCTCATAAAGGGGCCTCCATCATGTCATCTAGCTCATAAATCCAACCATTATTGTCTATTGCCGAGTAGTATAATCTTTTTCTATGTCCATTTCCCATGTTCTTAAACTTAAATGTTCTCTCCTGTTTCTTGTAAGTGACCAGACCTTACTAATGTAGTTATGAGAGGTTTACTAGCGTAGTTAGCAACTAGTGCTATCAGAGGTTTACTAGCGTAGTTAGCAACTAGTCCTATGAGGTTTACTAGCGTAGTTAGAAACTAGTCAGTCCTATGAAAGGTTTCTGTTGACTTTTCCTTTGTGTAGGCTCAATATCCCCGATTGTATCTCGTTTTCTTTCGTTCAACCACAGTCATTATTTATTTATAGTAGCTCCAAGCTACTTGAAAATACATGTATTATCCCACATAAAAAAGATTGAATAGCTTATTTTGATGCTGTCAGAGCCATGTGCGATTCGTAATGTCATCATTCATCGCCTCGTGGACCTTTAGTCCAGCTTTAACTGGGGCAGAGTCCATTTTATTACATACTATATCGTTGAGACTTCAAGTTTGTTATATACTATATCGTTGAGACTTCAAGTTTATTACATACTATATCATTGAGACTTCAAGTTTATTACATACTATATTGTTGAGACTTCAAGTTTGTTATATACTATATCGTTGAGACTTCAAGTTTATTACATACTATATCGTTGAGACTTCAAGTGTATTACAGTCTATATCGTTGAGACTTCAAGTTTGTTATATACTATATCGTTGAGACTTCAAGTATATTACATACTATGTCGTTGAGACTTCAAGTTTGTTATATACTATATCGTTGAGACTTCAAGTTTATTACATACTATATCATTGAGACTTCAAGTTTATTACATACTATCTCGTTGAGACTTCAAGTATATTACATACTATGTCGTTGAGACTTCAAGTTTGTTACCTACTATGTCGTTGAGACTTCAAGTTTGTTACATACAATCTCGTTGAGACTTCAAGTATATTACATACTATATCGTTGAGACTTCAAGTATATTACATACTATCTCGTTGAGACTTCAAGTTTGTTACATACTATGTCGTTGAGACTCCAAGTTTGTTATATACTATATCATTGAGACTTCAAGTTTATTACATACTATGTCGTTGAGACTTCAAGTATATTACATACTATCTCGTTGAGACTTCAAGTTTGTTACATACAATCTCGTTGAGACTTCAAGTATATTACATACTATATCGTTGAGACTTCAAGTATATTACATACTATGTCGTTGAGACTTCTGCATAGTAGAATAAGAATTATATCGTTCATCCGGCTGGTTATTGTACAGTAGTATTGTAATTGGTCAGTGAAAAATGTCTGCCCTGGTTCCACTGAGACATATACACACATGAGTGTTTCTCATGTTTTCCTAAGTCCCGTCTTCTTGGCCTATGATTTATCAGGAACTCATTCCTGTACTATTCCTGGATTTTTTTAGTCTATTTTTGGAGTTACCATTGTCTTTAGGGACTCACAGTTTTTGTATTATACAATAAAAATATTTTCTGCCTGCTTTTTTCTCCACAAATATTTGGTTTGTGTTGTATTTCTCTAGGACTACTAAGAGAAATATAATATTAAAGATATGGTATGTTTAATCTGATCTTTCATACTCCACGTTGATACATGATATGTTTGGGATCTGTTGCTATTATACTTGTTAGTAAATTTTAGTTACCATATTTAAGAGGAATACTCTATACGTTTTTTAATTAACTACCTTGGGATTGTAAGTACATGTATATTACTTAATACTTCAACATTTATTCTTTGTGGGTTTATATTTCCAGAGTGACACGTAAAATCTATACAACACAACCAAATGTTCAGAAATTACATTTTGGGAGAGTAGTTCAATGATCGAGATCCTTTCTTTTGTTAAGCCTTTAAAAAACATTATTTAACTAACGTGAAATGATAACATGATATTTCTTTAAAACGTTTCTAAAAACATTATTTAACTAACGTGAAATGATAACATGATATTTCTTTAAAACGTTTCTAAAAACCGAACCACTGTCAACATGACAGCCCTAGAGAATGTCACGGTTAAATGAACTAAATTGACGTCTATCAGTTGTTCTAATGTTTGTGTTAGTCCATGCTAAGATGGCAATCAGTTTATAGTGTTTGAATTGTCTTGAGTTATCGAATCGTTCAGAGCGAGAAGTTGAGTTATTTTATCATTCGGGATATATTGTTGATATATTGTTGATATATTGTTGATACATTGTTGATATAGTGTTGATATAGTGTTGATATATCGTTGATATATTGTTGATGTATTGTTGATGTATTGTTGATATATTGTTGATGTATTGTTGATATATTGTTGATACATTGTTGATATATTGTTGATATATTGTTGATACATTGTTGATATATTGTTGATATATTGTTGATATATAGTCTATATATTGTTGATAAATTGTTGATATATTGTTTATATATTGTTGATGTATTGTTGATACATTGTTGATATACTGTTGATATATTGTTGATATATTGTTGATATATTGTCGAGGCAAATCTGAAGGAGAAAGAAAATAAGATCTAACGAATGATAAAAGACAATAACCTTTTAAGTTGAATGTCCGGCTAATTCAAGTCAAGCTGAATCCTCTTTAGACGTCTCCCGTTAGATGTGCTCAGCCATTAACGCAACTTTTCAGCAATTTGGTCAACTTCTAATGTCAGAGTGTAAGGTTTCTCGACAACTGTCCCACGTGGTCTTTATCGGACATTGAAATCCCGGTCAAAGTAATTTGGGGCAAAAACATGTCGGAGATCTAAGTTTAAAAAGATCAATTAAAGGCGCCCTAAATGTTTGTTGGACTCTGTTTTTTTAAAAAAACTTTCAACTGTATACTATGTGTTATATGGTAATGATAACCCTAAATAAATACAGAGGAAAAAAGATTAAATAACAGACTAGGGGCAAAAATGTAAATCCTGTGATCTGCAAGCCTAAGGCAACGTCAGCCCAGGCCTCACTCGTCTAAACAAGCGGGTAGACCAAGTGTAAATTAGTTTACCACGGTGCTGGTTAACAATGTCTTGTGTTTAATGTTGGAGGCAGGGAGACTTGGTTTAAGTTACAGGAGCGCACTTTTAGGTTATCGATACAATAGTGCACTTTTAGGTTATCGTTACAATAGTGCACTTTTAGGTTATCGTTACAATAGTGCACTTTTAGGTTATCGATACAATAGTGCACTTTTAGGTTATCGATACAATAGTGCACTTTTAGGTTATAGATGCAATAGTGCACTTTTAGGTTATCACTACAATAGTGCACTTTTAGGTTATCGATACAATAGTGCACTTTTAGGTTAGCGATACAATAGTGCACTTTTAGGTTAGCGATACAATAGTGCACTTTTAGGTTAGCGATACAATAGTGCACTTTTAGGTTATCGATACAATAGTGCACTTTTAGGTTATCGATACAATAGTGCACTTTTAGGTTATCGATACAATAGTGCACTTTTAGGTTATCGCTACAATAGTGCACTTTTAGGTTATCGATACAATAGTGCACTTTTAGGTTATCGCTACAATAATGCACTTTTAGGTTATCGATACAATAGTGCACTTTTAGGTAATCGATACAATCGTGCACTTTTAAACAATCGTTACAATAGTGCACTTTTTTAAAAAAGTTACCAAAGAGAACTTTTAGGTTATCTTTGGAATGAAGCACCTTTAGAGTAGTGTTACAATAGTATCTGATACAATAGTGCTTGATACAATAGTGCACTTTTAAGTTATCGTTACAATAGTGCACTTTTAAGTTATCGTTACAATAGTGCACTTTTAGCTTATCGTTACAATAGTGCACTTTTAAGTTATCGTTACAATAGTGCACTTTTAAGTTATCGTTAAAATAGTGCACTTTTAGTATATCAATACAACAATGCACTTTACATTAATTCATCGTTACAAGAGGGCACGTTTAGGTTATCATTACAATAGTGCACTTTTGGGTTATCATTACAATAGTGCACTTTTGGGTTATCATTACAATAGTGCACGTTTAGGTTATCATTACAATAGTGCACTTTTGGGTTATCATTACAATAGTGAACGTTTAGGTTATCATTACAATAGTGCACTTTTGGGTTATCATTACAATAGTGCACGTTTAGGTTATCATTACAATAGTGCACTTTTGGGTTATCATTACAATATTGCACTTTTAGGTTATCATTACAATAGTGCACTTTTAGGTTAGCTTTACATAACGAGAGGCCACTTATCTGTTACAGAGTCTCCTGATATAAACAGGGTAATCAGGTGGAAAAGTCTTTAAAGTAGGGCAGTTATCGATTAATTTAAATTTAATCGTAGACTTTTAAAAAATTACAGAATAATTAATCGATAATTTTAATTAAAGCTGAAAATGAGATTTATGACGTCGTTAAACTGAAAATTTCATAAAATGCCCATAACCTAAGTACTAAATAAAAAATATATCATATTTTTAGGAGATTATTTAAATATAAGTAGTTCAATATAATGTCAATACATTTACATTTTTTTATTGTTAATTTAGTTAAAACAAAGTTTTTTAATATCATTTTCCTTTTAAAAACTGCTTATTTTTAAGTTTACACTTTAAAAATCTTTTGAATGGAGAAGTTTTTGTACGTAAAAAAAAAACTATTATTAATAATTAATTATTTATTAATGAATCGAAAAAATTGTTTGAACTATTATCTTTAATTTTAATCGACATTTTATGTATTAAAATAATTGTAATCGATAAAAAAATTAACGATTAATCGAGAAATTAATCGTTAATTTCCGCAGCCCTACTTTAAAGTAATTAAGGTTATTCAAATGTATGTCTCGTAGGTTGCAGACTTTAAAACAGTGGTTCTTAACCTTTTGGAAGTATCGAACCCCACCAGTTTCATATGCACATTCACCGAACCCTTCATTATTAGTAGTAATATAGATGCCTTGAGTCGGGTGCTGTCTTGACCTCCCTCCGCCGAACCCCGGCGACTGACTCACCGAACCCCTAGGGTTCGATCGAAACCACGTTAAGAACCACTGCTTTAAAAGGAGAGTAGTGTTTACTAGATTGGATGTGTGATTATGAATTGCTGTGAGTTTGAAAATTTACTTGTAACATTTAGAAAAACCTAAGCAAACAAATATTTAACAAAAATAAATATTGATGGCGGAATCGTCTCTCGCCAATGATTACAGTCTTTAGACAGGGAAAAAACGTTACATCTAAGTAATCATTAAATATATATCTGACTAATAATTTAAAGTACAATAGGCATCTGGTTAACACGGGAGCCTATCGCATCGATAGTACAAAGAACCAGTGAGTTTGATATGGCCGTTAAATCAGGGGCCTGCACCCATAAATCCCCAAGGTCTTAGACTGCAGTGCTCTCTAGACATATGCAGCTTCACTTTTGTGAGGGTTTTGTGAATAATTAAAAGTCGTTCCACAAGGGAAGGGTTGCTAGCCTCGCACAAATCCAGGCTGTGATAGCGCTCGTATCTTCTGTTTACAAGTCTCTGAGTTGAAATGGTTTCAGGAGCTCCACGATCAACGGTGCGCGTGTTGCGGCGAAATTGCATGGCTCCGGGCCAGCTATAGGGGCCAACAAGAGTTGTCTTTGCCACTAGATTGCGTGGCTCCGGGCCAGCTCTAAAGGGCCACCAAAAGTTGTCTTTGCCACAAGCTCCCACCTACCCCGTTTCAATTTTACCACGTTTTTATTAACTTGCTTTCGTTCCTTTTTGTTTGTTTGTCTTTTTGTCTGTCCGCAAAATTTCAACATTTCCAAGGTAAAATTCAAACACTTCTGATGGTCATTGAGATCTCAAAATTTTACCAAACATAGAACTTGGATGTCAATGCATCGTATCAAAACTTCAGATCGATCGAATGTACTGTAATTAAATTAATGCATTTTTTTTTAGTTTATCTCTATAAAGCATATGTATACGTTTGCTGTTGACGCTAACGTACCACATGAGTTCACCCCGTGACAAATCCCCGGGGTATTAAAACGTTGGGCGGGCGATTATGAGGTGTTGGTATACAAAAACAAATAGTGGTAAAAATATATTTAAAAAAAAAAAAAAACACGTTTTTATAAGTGGAGTTAGAAGAAGAAAATAAAATGAAACTAAAACTTATAAGTTCAAGTAAACTAT
Organism: Radix auricularia; assembly: GCA_002072015.1. Taxonomy (NCBI): domain Eukaryota; kingdom Metazoa; phylum Mollusca; class Gastropoda; family Lymnaeidae; genus Radix; species Radix auricularia. The sequence goes on from MUZC01001686.1 coordinate 619,659, forward strand.
GTATATAATTCTCATCATGGTTCAATCACGCAAGCTGCCTAACAATCAGCTGGCAAGAAAAGATAGTGCAGAGGGTGGGGGTCATCGAGACCAACAATGCATTCAATTGAGGTCAATTACTTTGTTCTTTCAGAACAACAGAACTAGCATGGTTTTCGTAGTGTAGTGGTTATTACATTCGCCTAACACACGGAAGGTCGTAGATTCAACCCCCAGCTAAGACATTACTTTATTAATTTTTAAAAATGTTTGCGTTTGTGCCCGTTCATTTCCCACTTTCTTTTCGAACATGACTTCGCAACACGGCAAACCAACCCATTTGGACAACTGTGTTTTTCAGAAATTCTTCACCCGTCACTAAATCATTAGCGGCGTATTCTACGACGCAGGGCGGCTAGTATAATTTAATATGACTAAAAACGATTTGCGGGTGCTTCAAAATCCCATTCTAATTTAGAGATACAAAACAAAGATAGGTGTTTGGTATAAAAATTAAAGATTTATAATTTAGAAGGCAAAAGAGAGATCTATATTTAATTTGAATGAACCGAGTTTGATGAAGATCAAAACATTTACCAAGGTTTAAAATATTTTTAAAGGCCCAATGCCTTGACCCAAAATGAGTGGTAATGTAAAAAATACTCTGCTCCCGAAACCTTCGCTGAAAATGTATTCAAATAATTAAATACTTCTTCAAGGTTCATTGCAATCGTAATTTCAAAATAATAATATTTATATTCATCGTTTTTGAAATTGAAACTTTTCTTTTAAAAATTCCCGTTTTGGTTAAAAAATGAATATCTTTTTGCTTTTAAAACAGACCAATTGAAATATTCCAGATTGAATATAAACATCAAATACATAAACTTACGATTCAATCAGAAAATATGAGTTTGATTGACTGCCCCACTCTATATGAGTTTGATTGACTGCCCCACTCTATATGAGTTTGATTGACTGCCCCACTCTATATGCTAATGTCGGGGATAGAAAAGAACAGATTGTTTCATAAAGATGTGTGTTTGTTAAAAAAATCGGAGGCGGCCGGTTAAATAAATCATGCGCATTTATTTTCTGGTCATTGATCGCGAGAAATAAGAAGAAAGATTCTTGTTTTGTTGGCGCTGCCGGGATCTCGCCTTTCATAGGGAATAAAATTGGCGTCTCAGTGACAAAGGTATTGGTCAAGATCGAGAAATCCCACGTGTGGGGTGGGGGTGGGGGGAGAGCCGGGGAGACATATCAAGCGTCATCTTGCCACAACTCTGCCTCAAATATATGAGTTCCCCGGGGAAAAGAGCTTTAAACGATCAGCTTCTGTCTGATCATAAGAAAGAATGTTTTAGAGACTATGATTGGTCTATACATTATATGGCTCAACGAGAATTCTCAGTTCAAATAAAAAATAAAATCGCTTAGGAACATTAGCCGATTGTTAACAGTGGTGATGTCAGTAATAATATCTAGAGGGTTGAGGGATGTGAATCTGAAGAGGGCATCAAGTCAATAATTCAGTACATCACGTTTCTATAACCCGAGCTCACATTCAGAGAATTGTGATGAGATATCTAAAGTCCGCTCTAACATCACATTCAGAGAATTGTGATGAGATCTCTAAAGTCCGCTCCATTTTCCCTAAGCACAAACAGAAAGACGGCTGCAATCCAAAGCTTTCAGAGAGAAACGTTTCAATAACCACTTATGGTGATGTGCGGGCGGTCAGCTCGTCTGGACAATTCTTAAACTGTGTCCCTGGGGAGCCGAACATCTTTGTGTACTCGTCGCTCCGTCTTAAACGTTTTCAGAATCGATATTTAATCCTACAATCGTCTCTTTATATGTGAGCTTTTAACAAACATGTTCTTTTCGTCTTTTTTTTTCCTTGCGTGAAGCATCACAGATGAAGAAAGCGTAGCTACCAACGTTCTAATTTATAGAAATTCATGTCAAGGTTTCGAATTTCAGTGGTCATCGAAGAAATCTGTCTGTAGTTTAAAACTAATTCAATTAGAAGAAACATCAATCCTTAGTAGTGTCGTATTTCACTTGGCCAGAAAACGTTTTCTTCGGTATGAATAATTCAAGTCGGTCTTTGAATCTACCGCGTCTGTGCAGCTAGAGATAATAGTTATAAATGAGAAAAGTCACCACAACAGTCGCATCCGGGAGTTCTTTGTAAACATCAAAGCATGGCCGGACCACATTTGAAATTGGAAGAATGGAATCAGTCCGAATGAAATGGTCACTATGTAACTAAATGCCTATTATGAGGGGACATAGACCAATAATTGTTAGTTCTAACGTTAACAACTACTTCGACTAAGGCAGTGAGTTATAAAATTTAAAGATACAAAGACACTAGATATTATTTTTCTTCAATAGACTTTTTTCAACTAGTGAGATGAGAGATATAAGGAGGGTTTCACACTTTAAATATTTCAAGAGGGTTTTAAATATTAAATATTTCACATCAAAAGTAAAAATTAGCGGATGCAAATAATAATTATTCTAGAACCTAAAAAAATATTTTTTTTTAAACCAGTCGTGCTCTTTGCTATTAATCTCATTTGACAGCCTTGGAAAGATCTCCCTAGCAAACGTCATGCGGGCATAAAGATATCGACAGTCTATAGAAATCCCCAAGTATAATCCCCAAGGTTCGAATCTGGGTTTATGGCGGCTTGAAGCGCTGTTATTTCTAAATCCTACAGGAAAACGGCAATTTAAGGAAACAGATAAATGTTTTGACACTCTGGGTAAAGTGCTCGATGACAAACATTGTGTTTGAGAGAGAGAGAGAGAGAGAGAGAGAGAGAGAGAGAGAGAGAGAGAGAGAGAGAGAGAGAGAGACGAACTGGCCAGTCGTTATTCAGCTTGGTAGAGAGACGAACTGGCCAGTCGTTATTCAGCTTGGTAGAGCGACGAGCTGGCCAGTCGTTATTCAGCTTGGTAGAGCGACGAGCTGACCAGTCGTTATTCAGCTTGGTAGAGAGACGAACTGACCAGTCGTTATTCAGCTTGGTAGAGAGACGAACTGGCCAGTCGTTATTCAGCTTGGTAGAGAGACGAACTGGCCAGTCATTATTCAGCTTGGTAGAGAGACGAACTGACCAGTCGTTATTCAGCTTGGTAGAGCGACGAGCTGACCAGTCGTTATTCAGCTTGGTAGAGAGACGAACTGACCAGTCGTTATTCAGCTTGGTAGAGAGACGAACTGACCAGTCGTTATTCAGCTTGGTAGAGAACTAACTGACCAGTCGTTATTCAGCTTAGCTTGTGAGAGCTATAAGAAAAGATATTTGTGATTTATGGCAATAAAAAACTCGAATTCTGTGTATATTAACATGTATAGCCACGTATAGCACTCTAACACTGACATGTATGACACTGTATCACCTAATAATAACCCCTTTTTCAGTCCATGGCGGACTCTAGGGCAAGTGAAGTAGCGTTCACAAGTTATATGAGCCACCACTAACGAGCAGGGGATTGTGTGGCTAGCACAATGCCCCGTGGGCCATGCCAGTAACGTGGTTTGAACCCATGACCGGGGTTCTTCCCACCGTTCAGCAGTCTAAAGCGCTACTACTTAGACCACCGCCCTACATTATCAGAAGACAGTTGCAATGTTAGGCACTCTAACACCGATATCTGAAAAAAGTTGGTCATCTCTGACGTCATCCAATAGCTCAGGCAAATAAAGCCATTTGAAAAGCACAAAAAGTTTGTTTGTTTTTTTTTTAATTTGAATAATTAATAGGAAAAGTGAGGCAGGTAAATACACATAAAAACGATTACAATACAACAGGCAAGAAAAATAATATTTTTCAATGGAGTTGTTTAAACTCACGCCCCCCCCCCCCTTCAATTCACCCTTTTTAAGCCACAACTAACATTTTAAAATCATGGCGATTTATTACATAGATATTAGATGAGTTAATCATTAAACCCCTTTCCAATGAGTTACATTTAAGACATAAGTTTCTTATTCAATACAAGCCCCGTGTGACGGGTAATCAGTTCATCCTTATCCTTGTGTAATCCCTATCCTATTGTAATCCCTATCCTTGTGTAATCCCTATCCTTGTGTAATCCCTATCCTTGTGTAATCCCTATCCTTATGTAATCCCTAACCTTGTGTAATCCCTAACCTTGTGTAATCCCTAACCTTGTGTAATTCATATCCTTGTGTAATCCATATCCTTGTGTAATCCCTATCCTTGTGTAATCCCTATCCTTGTGTAATCCCTATCTTTGTGTAATCCCTAACCTTGTGTAATCATTATCCTTGTGTAATCCCCATCCTTGTGTAATCCCCATCCTTGTGTAATCCCTATCCTTGTGTAATTCATATCCTTGTGTAATCCCTATCCTTGTGTAATCCCTATCCTTGTGTAATCCCTATCCTTGTGTAATCCCTAACCTTGTGTAATCCCTAACCTTGTGTAATCCCTAACCTTGTGTAATCCCCATCCTTGTGTAATCCCCATCCTTGTGTAATCCCTATCCTTGTTTAATTCATATCCTTGTGTAATCCCTATCCTTGTGTAATCCCTATCCTTGTGTAATCCCTATCCTTGTGTAATCCCTATACTTGTGTAATCCATATCCTTGTGTAATCCCTATCCTTGTGTAATCCCTATCTTTGTGTAATCCCTAACCTTGTGTAATCATTATCCTTGTGTAATCCCCATCCTTGTGTAATCCCTATCCTTGTGTAATCCCTATCCTTGTAAAAACCCTATCCTTGTGTAATCCATATCCTTGTGTAATCCCTATATTTGTGTAATCCAAAAATTAATCCGGAAGGTTCATGTTTCGATTTAAAGCAACATTAAGTGTTGTGATTTTTAATTCCATCTGCAAAGAAGCACTACCGAGTGAATACAAAAATATTTTAAACATTTTTGCATTAAGGGTTACAGGTCAAAATGGGGTTAGGGATGCTAAGGTTTGGGAGCTAAACCAGAACAACATGGCATGTGAACTAAGAGTGACTTCATCATGTTGACAAAACTGAGTTGAGACAGACAAGCAAGTCGAGTGGGAGCGCGCTCGACTGGCGTACCGATGGTCACGAGTTAAAATCCACGCGAAGGCGAGGATTTGTTGCAGGGGCCTGAGGAGTCCCCGAGTCACCCAGCTCCGAATGGGTACCTAACTAGACAAAAGTTAGGCGGCTGGGTAATGCGTGGAACCCTTATAGCCGTGGCCTGTGACCGCTGCATCACTTGCCAACAGATCATCTGTCATGGTCTGTGGACGCAATTATCCTATGCATAGAAATAGCGTCTGCATATCAAAGATAAGATAATAACACAAGTAAAACGCTTTCTGAACAGGAGAAATGTTGTGTTCGATGTAAGTCAATCACAATGAGATATGTGGTGCTTGAATTTGATCAGAGGACACCGAAGCCAGATGACGAGTAGCGCTATGAATGTTTCTATTGATAGAGTAAATTACCACTTTGCAAACGCTTTACGCTAAAATTAGCACGACTTCTTGCTTTCAAGGCTTAGTTTCTAAACCGCTCGACATGGAGTAAAAATGAAAGCACCTACAAGTAGTATGACCACAAGACTACTATAATGTGAAAGCATTTTTGTAATACTACGCGAGGTTAGAGTGTAAAAGCAATATTAGCTGACCCAGCAAGCTACCGCCTGAGAAACACTTTTTTGCGTATTTTTTGTTCAAAGGAAACACTTTGACGTCATAGGAAACACATAACCAAAATCACTAAATAATCATTTTTTAATTAAGGGAGTCTAACAAATAACACTGGAGATTGTCAGGTTTCGTTGTCTAAGGTTCTGGTCCAAGGCTCACACACCAACAACTGTTGTACAGTAATTGAACTCAAGTCCCTTTTTACAGCAATCTTTATTTACATGAGTCCCCACATGTCACCTATGTACAACTCTCCCGCTACCAAATCTCCATGTCTCTTAATTACAACATAGGCCCGCCGTACAGTCCAGCCGGCCAACACGGCAAACCTAAAGCTCGGGTACTCCTCGTGTTCACCGTCACCCTGCGACTTGTGTCCGTACCTCTCCTACAGCCGAGACACACCCGAGTTATATACCGTGGGCCTGGACAGACCTTGCATGGACTGCTCCACGCACCCCACGTGAATCTCGTTCACAAACATCACAACATAAGCTTGTGACCGGGCAAAATACAACTTTCACAAACAGTGATTCTCATACCCCTGACAGAGATGTCAATAATAATGCAAAAACTTTTATTAAAGAAATTAGAGCCCAAATAACTTAGTTCTGTATGATTTGTACATTTAAATAAAGGCACACAGAACCAAAGAACAATATAGTAGACTTACAATATCAGTATAAGATTTTTTTTACAAAATAAACTTTAGGTAGATAAAATACGTTTAGAAATGAATTAACACAACATAAAATATAACATAATCTACAGTCACTGGTCAGGGCAGCAAACAGTGTAAACAAAGGTGTCCTGTTTTAAGGATGCACAATTTTCGTGCACTGTGCATGCCACCAGCCATCACACACATCACATTGGACCCAGACCTCTGCCCCTCCCCCTTTTTTGCACCCTTGACACATTCCTGCCAACAAGTGATCCTCTTCTATATTAAAAATATTGTCTACAACGATGTCAAATTCTACTTTTTTAATTAACTGTGCGTTCAGATAGATCTATCACTGTATACTTCTTTACTTTCTTGGACTCCACTATTTTCCTTTTTTATCTTCTCTTCTTCTCTGTTTCGTCTTGGTTGGAGCATTTACTGTTTTCTTCTTGTTTTTATTCCTTGTAAAAAAGCTGACAGCTTTAAAATGTCATCTACTGTCAAGTTAGCTTTGACTGTACAGTTTTGGGGTTCTTCTACTGCTACACTGCACATTTCTATTAGCCCCACAGCTAAGGCTTGAAACTTCATAAATTTCTCTTCTTCCTCTTTGCTAATTTGACCTCCTCTTTAGGCGTGAGTAGGGTCTTTGCATAGGCTATGACAGGCCGCTTGCCTGTCAATTTGTGGTAAAGAGTAGCAAGTCGAATGCCAAAGTCCTTAGAAGCCTTTCTAATTTAGAGCCGCTTTTCCCTAATACTAGCCAATGCCGCATTGATTACATCTGGGCTCTGTTTTGTTCTTAGGCTAGACATTGCTTTAAATCTGAAATATAATTATATTCTATTTAATTTTTATCCTAATAAAAACTTAGGAGTCTAGATGTAGACTAGACTTAGATATTTACCTTAATTTTCCTATATGTAAAAGTGTTTGCCCTGAAGTAATATTCTACAATAAAACAAATATACTTCAACGTTAACATGCCCTCAAAACAAACATTACTATTTTCAAATAACTGTAGAGGCCAAGAATTAGTCCCATATCTAATTTTTTTCTGCAGAAATAAAAGCGTTTCGTACGAAGTAAAAACTAACTTTAAGCTTACTTCGTCGTAAACACCACTTTAAAAAGAACATTACCATTAAAAAACATTGCACAGTTTAACAGAGTGGTTACTGACCTATTAGTAAGTGATTATGCAATCCCAAAAAGAGAGTTTTCCAAATCAAACAGGAAAAGTAGTCTTAACCCGGATATCACCATTGTTCTTCCTAGGGAAGTTGACAGCATACAAGGCGCAAGTGTCAAGATGTTGACACAAATTTACTCACAAAATAATATTTCCCGGAAAACGAAACGATGAAATGATATTGAAAAATGGACTATTTCGACTTATGCATGTTCGTTTTTGTGTTAGACAAGCAAATAAACATACAGAGAACGCTTAATGAAAAAGTGTTTCGTACGACATAGCGTTTCTCTAGTGGTAATTTACTCTATATGTATTGTTATTTTCATGTAAAGCGCTGTGAGCCTGGCTCCTTGCTGAGATACAGCGCTATATAAATTATCATTTTATTATTATTATTATTATGCAGGCACCTCATATTTAATGTTGTAAAATGATGACGGTTGGGCTGACGGTTGGGCCAACGGTTGGGCCGACGGTTGGGCTCACGGTTGGGCTGGCGGTTGGGCTGACGGTTGGGCTGACGGTTGGGCTGACGGTTGGGCTGACGGTTGGGCTGGCGGTTGGGCTGGCGGTTGGGCTGGCGGTTGGGCTGACGGTTGGGCTGACGGTTGGGCTGACGGTTAGATGGAGATAAGGAGCCCCTTTCACACGAGAACCAGATAAATTTCATATAATATTATCAAAGGCTTATCTTAACCAGCTAACTGGTATGTGGGCAGACATTAGACTTTTCGGAAGCCTTTCAGCAGTACGAAGAACCAATGATCCCCCTGGCCGTACAGACATTAACCACCAGATTGTCCCACTTCCTGTTGTTATCGTCATCGCCAGGCCACGGATGGACAACGGCTTTATCCGGACTCGCCTTTCCGGTTGGACATCAACGATAAGATTTTTTTTTTCTGGAGAAAACAGAGGGTGTGGTCGGAATCTGTTTATGTTTTGTCAGAATTCTAGATCGTTAATGAAATCATGGCGGCAAGTACAAGTACTGAAAGGAAATAAATAAGACATGAATTTCTTTTTAGATTTTTAGATGTGTGACACATACATCAATGAACAAATGACAAAGTACTGCCGTCAGGGTTTTAAATCGTTTAAATCGTTTTCAGTGTATTTTTCAATAGGTGAATAAGTTGTTCTTAGTGTTTTAAGGTACAAACACTTCTCAAAATAAACGGTGCTAACTGAGCCACAAATTCGGTTTTCGGTGATACTTATTTATAGACAGATTAAACTAACTTAAGAATAAAGTCTTTGCCCTTAGTAAATGTTGGTATGTTGCTAGTTGTATGTCCAAAACCATACAAATTTGCATCATTCAAAATGATTAAATTAGAACATATTGAACAACTTTTCCCCCTCATGCAGTAATGGTAATTTCTTGGTTTAAATTATAGAAAAGTTTGGTTCTTAGAGGATTAACGATAATTGATTCAGTGAATATACTGGATAATGAAATCATGAACACTTGGATCTTATCTAAATCTTAAAACAAACGAAACTTGAAATCTACATGAACTAATGTGTTGTGTTCAGAGCAAGATAAGACCTGAAAGGGGTGGGACGGGACGTGGGGTGGATAAAAAATGAGAACACTACATCATAACGATTTAATCCCAACAGAAGGAAGGTGGTCTACATTGTGGGCCTGAGTAACGACCAACAGAAGGAAGGTGGTCTACATTGTGGGCCTGAGTAACGACCAACAGAGGAAGGTGGTCTACATTGTGGGCCTGAGTAACGACCAACAGAGGAAGGTGGTCCATTTGGTGGGCCTTAGTAACGACCAACAGAGTAAGGTGGTCTACATTGTGGGCCTGAGTAACGACCAACAGAGGAAGGTGGTCCATTTGGTGGGCCTCAGTAACGACCAACAGAGGAAGGTGGTCTATTTGGTGGGCCTGATTAACGACCAACAGAGGAAGGTGGTCCATCTGGTGGGCCTGAGTAACGACCAACAGAGGAAGGTGGTCCACAATTGCGTCATAAAGAACTTCTTGCTCACCGTCTCACCCCACCCACCAATGGGCGGACTTCGCAATCCAAGGTTCTTAGTTACACTGTGTACCATAATAGAATGGAGACTGGGTCACGCTACCCTTACATTAATGAAGACGAGAACTTTGCCTGCCATACAACCAGGATCAAGAGGACATTAAGCCATTAAAAGCCATGACAACAATGCTGGTGAAATTTAACACTTATCTAATAAAACAGAATGCGAGGCTTTGAGGAATTGTATTGCACAATGCAGACAACATTCTGAGAGTTGTTAATGATGAGATCGTCTCCATTACTACCCCATCTCTCTTCCTCCAATTTCTCAGCACTTTGTGCACCTAAGAAATGAAAATGTAGCTGGAACCTGCCAGTTTAAAATTCTATAATATGGCAGCTCTGGCAATTTTAATGTTGAAAATTACCCTATAACACAAGGGTTGTGAGTAACTTATTATGATTTGAACTTATACAAGTTATAAAATATGTCTAAATATAATATCAGCAAACATCAAAGGTTTCTATTAACGATATTAACTAATATGGTCCATTGCTCTTGCTTAACCCAAAAAAAAAACTATTCTGTTACGGTTTTTGTTAACATTAAAATTTAAAAATAACATTCTCAGTTTTATATCTTAAATTTTTTATGACAATACTTGAACTGTAGTGGCATTGTTCTAAAGGGCATTTCGGGCATGAGAGTATTTTTGTATGGATGGGAAGGGCATAGATTTCTGCAGCAATTTTCTGGCAGGCAATTTCTAGTTTCTGCATAACACATAACCAATAACACATGTTTGATTTGTAAAGAAAATTATAATTTCCAAAAGAGCAAAGTTGTAAATATATACCATGGTCTTTAAGAGCTGACTCCTACATGCTCTGGTTTAAAAAATTATTTTTTATGTTTCAGTTTTTATTGATCCTATACACAGTATCAAATACGTTTTAATCAGGCATCATTATTAATTACTTCCATTTGATGCTACTCTTTAATAACTTTACTCATGTCTTATCTTGTAATGGGAACACAAGTGTCATTAGGCTGACACTTTAATGCAGGTCAGTAGACTACAACATTGGGAAACACAGGTCTAAAGTTTGTGCTATTATAATATTAGAACAGGGTGTCAGATTGTCGATAGTAGAACAGAGTGTCAGATTGTCAATAGTAGAACAGGGTGTCAGATTGTCAATAGTAGAACAGGGTGTCCGATTGGCAATAGTAGAACAAGGTGTCAGATTGTCAATAGTAGAACAGGGTGTCAGATTGGCAATAGTAGAACAGGGTATCAGATTGGCAATAGCAGAACAGGGTGTCAGATTGTCAATAGTAGAACAGGGTGTCAGATTGTCAATAGTAGAACAGGGTGTCAGATTGTCAATAGTAGAAGAGGGTGTCAGATTGTCAAACTCAGGGCAAATATCAACAAATGACTTCCATGAAGCAACTTCTCAAATATGTCTATGAAAAATCTTATCTTATCTTAGATATACAGACGCTCCTTCTATGCAGAAGATAATTGCGTCCACAGACCATGAGAGATGATCTGTTGGCAAGTGATGCAGCGGTCACAGGCCACGGCTATAGGGGTTCCACGCATTACCCCAGCCGCCTAACTATTGTCTAGTTAGGTACCCATTCGGAGCTGGGTGACTCGGGGACTCCTCAGGCCCCGAGAACTAATCCTCACTTTCGTGTGGATTCGAACTCGTGACCATCAGTATGACAGTCGAGTGCGCTACCTCTCGGCCACCACGTCAAAACTGTGTGAGAAAATAAGATCACTGATTGGAAGATATTACACTATTATAAAAAAAACCAATATTTCTGTTAGTTGCCCTCAAGGCTTGAAGCAGACAGAGATTTACTGGATTCAAAATAAATATCAACAAATTGCGTCAGTCAGGGTGAGCCGAGAGCACCTTCCTCCATGACACATCAACACAACCAGTAAATAAACAGAGCTCCCCCCCCCACCTCCCAGCGTTCAGATCAGGTTCTCGATGGCCCATAGATGTCTACGTAAGTCATTAACGCGGCGCATTCCACGACTGGATTGTCCAATAGATCATGCTGACTGGCAGGAATCAATAGCCAGTGCTGTCAGTGGGCTCATTGATAACGACTGGGTCAGGCAAGAGCAGGTAACAAAACATATTGGGGGTAGACGTCAAGAGAGGAAGGAGATTTTATCAAATATCCTCCATCCAATGCAACAGTAATGTTATAAATTACTATAAATAAATATCTTCCATTCAATGCCACAGTAATGTTAGAAATAACTATAAATAAATATCCTCCATTCAATGCCACAGTAATGTTATAAATTACTATAAATAAGATCTGAAAAACGGTTTAATATCCCAAAGATATAAAGGTGAATTCATTTATCAAGATAAAATTATGTTTTTTTAAAGATAAATCATCAACAGCTTTAAAATAAAAACAAACAAATGTGAACATGTAAAAGAAATTATTTTTTTCTGTGTTGACTTGTTATTTTCTTATATATTTCATAGGAAAATAAATTTTGGTATACATTATTGTAACCTGACATAAATCTTGACTTGAAATTTATACCGCTTCTATGTGAAATAAATAAATCCTTTTTTTTTTAATTCATTTTTTTTGCCATTAGATTAAGCTTCTCAGACTTATCTCTAGAAATATAGCTGGCATTACAAGAAAAAGAGAGAGACAGTGATACCAAAAGAAAAAGCCAAAAATGAATTAATTCCTACCTGACATTTGGGTTCAAGCTGGGTAGAGCTGGACACTGGTCACCTAACAACACTGATGTGCAGGCGGCCATGGACTCTGCTATTGACCTCAGGTTGTAACCACCCTGTAAGATAATGGACAAAACAAATCAAGTCTCTCAAACTCAGGTTGTCTCAATAGCTCCAGAAAGGCTGCTTCTGTGTCCATTTTATATTCAGGACAAAAGGGAAGCAACCTCGTTAAGCTTTTGATTCAATTTTAAAAATGCTTTTTGTTTCTAAATATATTGGTTTATCTTAAAATATAAAATGATAAATTCATCAAGAAATGAATTTAAATTCAATAATATTACAACATGCACTGCAAAATAATGATGATTAAAGACAAATATTGTGTTTTTCGTCTCCTCGAGTGAATACACACTTGATAGAGATGCGTCAAACTAATTCACACTTGGATGGAAAGTGAAACAAGATTTTTAAAAATATCCACTAATTTGTATTGAAATCTCGTAGAATCACACAATAGCCAGAAGTCTCAAGGAGAGCAAGATTTTGATGCTATTTTTAACTAAAATTGCAAAAGTGCTTCGCTATGTGAACAAATGCATTTGGAAACATTTATACGGACCTCTATAAGGATGCATTAAGTCCCATCAGGAGCTAATGAGTTATTATTTGAGGGTGCATACACAAGTCAAGAAAAATTATTTTTTTAAATTGTCAAATTTGGATTCTCGACAATAATATCATGTTTCAACAACCTTCTCGATTTGCAATGCTGGCATTTTTTTTACCAATGTTAATGCTACGATAAACAAAACAAGGGGTCCTCCAGACCAAAAAAAGCATACACAATGATTAAGACAAGGTAAAAAAAAGGACAAGAAAAAGTTAAAAGATTCCCACCTCAAGAGCAAGAATGACTCTCCCGTTGGCAAGTCCCATCAGCATGTGTGTCATGTGAGCATAACCTTGTGGGGTTACAGCATAGCCTCCCTTGATGAGACAACAAATACTTGCCATCAATCATCAGACAATCATCAGACATTTTTATTCAGAAATTTCATTATTAAAAAATTATCAAATTGTTTAAAATGTTTGTTCACAACATTTTATAATAACAAAAATAAAAAAGTTAAGCTATGAGAAGGAAAAATAAAATGAGAAACAATTCTTTTCAAATAACACATACAAGAAATACATTAACATTTGTGAGGTGTTCAACTGATGCTCTTCTAACAGTAAAGTTTGTGAGGTGTTCAACTGATGCTCTTCTAACAGTAAAGTTTGTGAGGTGTTTAACTGATGCTCTTCTAACAGTAAAGTTTGTGAGGTGTTCAACTGATGGACTTCTAACATTAACATTTGTGAGGTGTTCAACTGATGGACTTCTAACATTAACATTTGTGAGGTGTTTAACTGATGGACTTCTAACAGTAAAGTTTGCACTCACCAGGGGATCTCCTATTGCAGAATCAAATCCAGCACTGATGATAACCAGCTCTGGTGCATACTGTAACAAAGATAGAACAATGAAAACAAAGTTTAGATAACCAGAAGAAAGATAGAACAATGAAAACAAAGTTTAGATAACCAGAAGAAAGATAGAACAATGAAGACAAAGTTTAGATTACCAGAAGAAAGATAGAACAATGAAAACAAAGTTTAGATAACCAGAAGAAATATAGAACAATGAAAACAAAGTTTAGATAACCAGAGAAAGATAGAACAATGAAAACAAAGTTTAGATAACCAGAAGAAAGATAGAACAATGAAAACAAAGTTTAGATAACCAGAAGAAAGATAGAACAATGAACACAAAGTTAAGATAACCAGAAGAAAGATAGAACAATGAAAACAAAGTTTAGATAACCAGAAGAAAGATAGAACAATGAACACAAAGTTAAGATACAAGGTTCAAACACATTCTAAACTAATGCAGCCCAAAAATAATTCAATAAAATAATAGTTAGTCCTTGCCCGATATCAGATCATAACACTGAAAATAGCTTAAATTTGTTGGGGGCAAACTTCTTTGTAAACTATTTCATAGTGACAAGTCTGAAGACTTCTTAAAGTTGTCTTGTTTAACCATGATAAAAGTTCTTAGTTCTTGGAAATATTAAATAAATTTGTCATGGGTAAATAATGGACAATTTGTATATAAATAACATATAAATAACTAAATTTGGTATTTGATGTTGTCTTTTACTGATGGTCACAGCAAACACATGCCTCAATGGTAACTGTTTTTGTATCAACTTAAACAGGCTGTCAGACTTACGGTATGAAAATTAACACAAAAAATTTAAAAGATACTGTTTGAATTTCACAATTAAACAATTTGACAACATGTGTGTGATGACAATGTGCATGCTATTGTAAAGACCTCTCATTGAGTTGAGGTTTTGCAGCATCCTTACTACTGAAGAACTTTCAATGTAAGTCTAAGTAGGCATTCTTAAAGTCTTTTTTTTGGTATAAATATGATATCATGGTAGTACAATTCCGGTGAAATTTGTTGAAAGATATGTTGAACAAGTTAAATTGTGACAACTTAGTTTAGCACAGTTAGCAATGCTTTCATGTTTCGTTCTCATGACTCTAGTGAAGACAGCTTCAGTAGCACATCCATATTTTTGTGGACCAAGTGGAATTTGATGATACCTTCCTCTCTAAACAAAACACTTGGATATAAACCTAAGTTCTCTATTTGTAGGACCTGAATCTTTGTCCTACCTTCCTCTCTAAACAAAACACTTGGATATAAGCCTATGTTCTCTCACAATAGGTCCTGAATATTTATCCTACCTTCCTCTCTAAACAAAACACTTGGATATAAACCTAAGTTCTCTCACAATAGGTCCTGAATATTTATCCTACCTTCCTCTCTAAACAAAACACTTGGATATAAACCTAAGTTCTCTATTTGTAGGACCTGAATCTTTGTCCTACCTTCCTCTATAAACAAAACTCTTTGATATAAGCCTAAGTTCTCTCACAATAGATCCTGAATATTTATCCTACCTTCCTCTCTAAACAAAACACTTGGATATAAACCTAAGTTCTCTTTTTGTAGGACCTGAATCTTTGTCCTACCTTCCTCCATAAACAAAACTCTTTGATATAAGCCTAAGTTCTCTCACAATAGGTCCTGAATCTTTGTCCTACCTTCGTCCATAAACAAAACTCTTTGATATTAAAGAAATGTGACATCAAGTAAAATGTGCAACTTTAAATACAAATTACACTGAGATATTTGACTTTTTACACTTTATTTATTGACAACTTACATGACTTCATGTCTGTTATGATATAAGAGTGCAGCTTTACACTAAATAAATATTTAAATGACAAAAAGTTTATTTAAAATTTAAAAATGCAGCTCTAAAGGGAGAAGCAAAGCTTTGTGACGTCATATTGGTGGGGGTGTAAATTTTTGTGATCAAGCATGATGATGGGGGGAGAGGAGTGAAAAATCTTCCAAAATCGTGTGACTTCATTAATGGATGGACCCTAAGTTCTTTATCTTTTGGACCTGGATATTTGTCCAATACTTACTATAGTTTATGCAGGATGAAATTATTTCAATTCTGCTGTACTTGAGGGGACTGACTTATTTCTTTATCACAGAGTAATATCACAGCTCATAAGATTTACCATTGTGCTCTACAACTAAGAATTCTTTAAGTAGGGTGTCAACTGGATCTACTCAATAGAAGCTATGGCCCCAAAAATAATTTGTGGTGACAATTCTTTATCTAAAGATTTTATCTATAGAAACCTCTTGTATTACTACACTTTTAATTTACGCTAAACCTTTAAAAAATATAGACACTAAATACTTGATAGCAATGATAATATTGCTGGTGTGGCCGTCCTTGTGAATAGCCTGATATTAAATGTACCTGATTGATGTAATGACTGTATTATATTGCTGGAGTGGCTGTCATGGTATTGCTGAAGAAAGTGGCTGTTATTAAATTGTTGTCACAATAAAGACTTGAGAATATATTGACAAGAGTCGAGACTTAGTCTTACTTCATCCAGAACCCAGAGCGCAACAATCAGTATTGCACATTGCACAGGCACTCAACTCACCTGATATGCTATTGGCATGATGATCTGTGTGAATGCTAGAATGTACTCAGCATCTCCCATCCTGGACTAGAGACATGGGAAATAAAATGAAAACTTTAGACAAGGTTGTGACTTAATGATAAATATTCTTTGTTTGATGTGGAGGCAAGAAAATTATCATCAAATTACTGCTGATTTAACTATAATATTAGCAATGCATGCTCACATGGATTAACTTTAAATTCTAGTTCAATTTAGATTTTTGTTTCCTGTAACTTCGTTAATCTACATTAGGGATGTGCCGGATCCGTTTTTTTCAACCGGATCCGGTTTCGGATTTTCTTATGCGAAATCCGCCGGATTCCGGATCCCGGATTTTGGCTGTTTCTATTTATAATAATTATAGTCTGTGTCTCATAAAGACAAAGAAAGCTATAAAAGCATATGACCCCATGACCGATCTGCATTTTCTGATCACTGGTTTAAAGTCTGTTTCAGGCATTCAAAAAACTTATCGCCGCATGCCGCTTAGTGAAGTGCATGTACCTATATTACGATAGGTATTTGAAAGACGTAGCAAAGATACCGGGTGATTAATCGGCCCACAAATTTGAGTTCGGTCTTTTAGTGACACTTTTCCTGCTAGTAAAAGGCATTTGATTACCACATTAAAAGTACGGCAAGTGTGGCTCAAACCTTATTTGAACAGAAATAACGGGGAGGGGAAACGTGTGCGCCGCAAAATTCAATTATTCTGGCGAGTTGGCGATTGAAAAATAATGTTTTTTAAAAAATAAATTCCATTTAATCATCATTGTTTACTCCGTAGCTTTATATTTTTATTATTAATTTTTAAAGTGCGATTTGACTGAGCTGACCGGCATCACACACAAGAGAGGTAAACATGACGTCACAACGGACGGGGCGAGGCGTTGGTTTTTTAAACTAATGAAAAATGCCTCGCTAACTTTAACGAGCGATTGAACCGGTTCTCATATTTAGACTGGTGAACTACGAGTCCTCAAAATAAAATATTTTTAAAAAGACAATTAACCATCACTGTTAGCCGGTTCTAAAAACAGAGCGGTCTTAACAACCTTAGTATAGACTCCACTTCAATTTCAAGCACTCAATGTGGTGAAATATTTTGTAACAGCTGAGCGCCGCGGGCCGTGCCAAAGAGTGTTAGGTAACCAAGTGGTAACCGACCAGCCAATCAGAGATGGTGCATTATCCCTAAAAGTATTCATAGATAGGCTAGGTCAGCACAGGCCTGCTGGCTTTACGCAATTTGATGGTCCTCTGCCTTGCTTGGTAAGGTGGCGGGAAAAAAAATGGTAAGGTGGCGGGCTGGCGGCCAGGCGCTTGGGCAGTATAGTTGCTTATTATTTCTGTTCCAACGTCATTGGTGATTGCGGTTAAGATGACGTCACGAATAATAATTACTCATCCCCGCACTATCATGTATGGGATTGGGCCGATTGGCCACTATTAGCGGTGCTGACTCTAGCCTCTGGTATGTTCGGAATAGTAAACATTAAACAAGCTCAACGCTCGAAACAATCGATTAATGTATCGTGATCGTATGAAATTCGGGAAAGAGAATTACTTTTATTTCAGATTATGATCCGGTGAGTCACAAAATCTGGCAAATTCCAAAATCCGGATTCCAGTTGTTCCGGATACATGTAAATCCGGCGGAACTGAATTTCACCGGGTAGTGCAAAATCCGGCGGAACCGGATTCTGGCACACCCCTAATCTATATATATGTTTGTCCCCAAATCGAGTATGTGCAAGTAGGCATGACGGATTATCCTCGCTGGGGTTGACAAATCACAGTTGGCAAGCGTAGAGGGATGAAAAGAAAAAATAGGGAGAGGGGCAACAATCCTTCTAGCGTTCACTTGCGTTGTTCCTTTACAAAATAACATGTGATCGTAGTGTAGTGGTTATCACGTCTGCCTCGCTCGCGATAAGTCTAAGGTTCAAGCCCAAGCGGGAATTTTAATTTTAATATGTTTGTTTCTGCCTGTACTTTTCCCCATTTTTTGTGGAACAGACTAACCCTTGCTAGGGCTGGCTGACCATTCAGAGTTTATGGTTAGAAAGGGATTGTAGTAAAGGGTTTGAGGTAGGTAACAACAATAATAATAAATAGATAGATAATTTATATATAGCTTTTTTTTTTCTTTACTTCACGCTGCTGTTTATGTCTCTTGTCTCCCCCCCCCCTCCCTTCCATGAAATTTGCACTATCTATGATGAGCAATTCTGCAGCAATGCTACACTGCAGATCGTATCAAGTATACTATATTTTAGGAGTATTTAATTTTTAATATTCTCCCATTCCACTAATTAACAGGTTATTTAACATTGTTATGATATTATAGCCATAATCTATTAAATAATTATGTTTTTTAAGAAAATTCATTGCTAACAAAGATACCAAAAATTAAATAGAAAAGAGGGTGGGGAAGGGGGGTGTTGTTAAAAGACTCAATATTTTAATATTAATTTGAGACTTACACCACACCAGGGAATGTTGACATTGAAACCTTCTCCTGGACCTTGACCAACATAATTGACACCAGCATCTTGTCTCCCAGGGAAGAAGTGACCATGATCAAAACGATGTAGAGATACATAGAGGACACTGAAAATAGTAGATAGAATATTATGATCAAAACGATGTAGAGATACATAGAGGACACTGAAAATAGTAGATAGAATATTGACTGTCAGAGTTTGACATTAACAACTGTCCTATAAATACATACAAGTGTCTGGCAATATTCAACATACTTATACAGCTTTTAGCAATTGATTTTTTTTTTAAATGAATTTTATTATATACTACAGTATAGAGGAAGACTCTTTTTTTAACACTATATAGGAAATTGTGAAATCCTATATAATAAAAGGCAATTATCTGTCTGGTCACCGATAGTGATTGGTCCTTCAAACACCTACAGACTCCCACAGCCAAACAGAAAAATTAAATCTCATTTACATACAGAGCAAGTTTAAGAGGACGTTCAAAGCGAGATATTTTTTGTGCACTATTTTTTTCAATACTTTATTTTGATTAGTACGCCTTGTGATTTAAGTAAAAAACTTTGTATTTGCAGGTTATTTATTATAACTGTAAAGAATAGTATTTTTGACGTGATGCGCATTTATATCTGGTCGTGACGGCTGTTGTAGGGGAGGTTCAACATGACATTCTAAATGACAGCGGAATGTCCTCTGCCGGGCTTTATTGCTCGTAGGCAATAACACCATAACCAACCAAATCCCTACTCCACTAAAAATATTGAACTGTGTGTGGTGCACACTGTGTGTGGTGCACAAGGTGACATGCCAGAAACTATATCACTATGCTAGCCTGGTCTCCTTCCACTACACACATGAATCACTTTATTACCTCGGATCCCTGTAGAACTGATGCTGTGTGGCGTTGCCATGGTGAACATCCCAATCAACTATTAAAATCCTGGGTGGAAATTTACAAACAAAAATCATAAACAAATTTATTCATACGTTTATTTTCTTTCTTAGTGCTCAGGTCAGCTTTAATACACATTAAATGTTTGAATGTTATTAGATTTACCTAATACATTTGTTCAATTATCTACACTATAAAGAATTAATCCAATTTGAGACATATTACTTGTAGGTTAATATGTTACTAACATGGGTGTTGGCAATGAACGTTGTGTGAGCATTTCTAGACTATAACTTAAGTCATATGTGTTAACACAGCATGTAAAAAAAATAATTCAACACTAACCTTTTGATGTTGAATTTTTTCTGAGCAAATTTAGCAGCTACTGCAACATTGTTAAAAAAGCAGAATCCCATAGCTTTGTTACACTCTGCATGATGGCCTGGGGGTCTTCAAAGAAAACACAGACTTATGATAGTGGTCAACTGTACCTGGTCTTAACAGACTTATAATAGTGGTCAACTGTACCTAGTCTTAACAGACTTATAATAGTGGTCAACTGTACCTAGTCTTAACCGACTTATATTAGTGGTCAACTGTACCTAGTCTTAACAGACTTATAATAGTGGTCAACTGTACCTAGTCTTAACAGACTTATAATAATGGTCAACTGTACCTAGTCTTAACAGACTTATAATAGTGGTCAACTGTACCTAGTCTTAACAGACTTATAATAGTGGTCAACTGTACCTAGTCTTAACAGACTTATATTAGTGGTCAACTGTACCTAGTCTTAACAGACTTATAATAGTGGTCAACTGTACCTAGTCTTAACAGACTTATAATAGTGGTCAACTGCACCTAGTCTTAACAGACCTATAATAGTGGTCAACTGTACCTGGTCTTAACAGGTTTATAATAGTGGTCAACTGTACCTGGTCTTAACAGACTTATAATAGTGGTCAACTGTACCCAGTCTTAACAGACTTCTAACAGTGGTCAATAATTCTTAAAATTTATTTCTTTTACACTTCAATGAATAAACCAGCGAATCTTCTACCTAAAATGTTTCTGCCATCATACACACATGACTGACTACATTATTTACTGATTTTCTTTTTGTTTATATTTAACACCAAACACTGTCAGCAGTTCAAAGGTTTCAAACATCTTATCTTATCTGTTACAGAGGCTCCTTCTATACAGAAGATTATTGCATCCTAGACATATCTTTGATTTGTTTTCAGTAGTACACTTTTATTAGAGTTTTAAATTTTGATAAAGTGTTGGTTTTCCTGGTTTCTTCAGGCAACCAATTCCACGTCCGAATACCGGACGGGAAGAAAGAAAACCTGTATGTGTTCTTGCATACGGAAAAGAAAGGTGTTTTTATCCTTATGTCTATCTAAGGGTTGTATTAAGTTATCTTTGTGTTTTATTTTTAAGTTAGAATTAATTGCTATATATATTATTACTACTTTACTCTTGGTTCTTCCATCCTCTAGTGTTTTAATGATTAATGATTTAACTAATGGTGTTATTCTTGTAAGTTTTTAAAATTTGTCAGTAATGAATCTGGTAGCCCTCTTCATCAGTAGATATGTATCTTTTCCCAAAACCAATATAGATATAGTTCTGATATCTTTCATGTACAATTACTTCAAGGCTAACAGTTCTTCCTGATATCTTTCATGTACAATTACTACAAGGCCAAAAGTTCTTCTATTTAACAAAGACTATGTATGATTTATCTTCAAAAAGTATTATAACTAAAGAAATATTAATGGATATTTACCTGACAATAGCAACACCACTTTGGGCCTGTAGGAATATAAATTTCACATATTGTTACATTAACCCATAAAGATTTCACATATTGTTACATTACCCCATAAAGATTTCACATATTGTTACATTA
>MUZC01001686.1:641978-666154 GCA_002072015.1 Radix auricularia
CCCATAAAGATTTCACATATTGTTACATTAACCCATAGAGATTTCACATATTGTTACAATAACCCATAAAGATTTCACATATTGTTACATTAACCCTAAGAGGCTGAATGAATTTGTTAACAACTCATCAGTACCTATCTCAGAAACAGTAAGAGTAATAGAACTTGTCCCATTAACATAGAGTCTAGCAACAGGTGTCAAAATTAAACCTGTCTCAAAACCAATCAACTTATTAGCTTCTGTCACAACAACAATAAACATAACAACTACCATCTCATCAACACTCAACATTATAGCACATTGTCCTAAGAAAACTACACACATGTCCTATTAACAAATCACATGTAAAGGCATTAATATATGGATCCACAGAATCAAAGCTCACCAAATATTTCAATAACCCATACACCGGCCTAAACACAGAATCAAGCCATGTAACAATCAGACTACTGCAACATGAGAAGTTGAACCCTGTATAACACCTATGTCATGAACCCTGTATAACACCTATGTCATGAACCCTGTATAACACCTATGTCATGAACCCTGTATAACACCTATGTCATGAACCCTGTAGAACACCTATGTCATGAACCCTGTATAACACCTATGTCATGAACCCTGTATAACACCTATGTCATGAACCCTGTATAACACCTATGTCATGAACCCTGTATAACACCTAGGTCATGAACCCTATATAACACCTATGTCATGAACCCTATATAACACCTATGTCATGAACCCTGTATAACACCTATGTCATGAACCCTGCCCTGTATAACACCTATGTCATGAACCCTGTATAACACCTATGTCATGAACCCTGTATAACACCTATGTCATGAACCCTGTATAACACCTATGACATGAACCCTGTATAACACCTATGTCATGAACCCTGCCCTGTATAACACCTATGTCATGAACCCTGTATAACACCTATGTCATGAACCCAGTAGAACACCTATGTCATGAACACCTGACTTTATCCCAGCACTTGGTTGGCATTGTCCTGATGTCCTTCAGTGTCCTGCAACCAGTTCACTATAACATAAACTATGTCCTTACCTGCCCGGTTAAAACTGCCTCAACAACATTAAGGACACTCCCTGTAGCCAGCAGTGCTGAGTAGAAAGATTTCTGTTGATAGAGGAATATATCTTACTCAAAGTCAATTATAATTACAGTGAACATCTATAAATTTAATATTTCCAACAATAAAACTTAAGTTCAATTATTACTAAAATTAATACAAAATGGATTCTAAATATATTACTAGGATATTAATGGCATATTTTCAAAACCTAAACACTCACCTGGTTCACATAGATGGAACTAACACTCACCTGGTTCACATAGATGGAACTAAAACTCACCTGGTTCACAAAGATGGAACTAACACTCACCTGGTTCACATAGATGGAACTAACACTCACCTGGTTCACATAGACAGAACTAACACTTACCTGGTTCACATAGATAGAACAAACACTCACCTGGTTCACATAGAACTAACACTCACCTGGTTCACATAGAACTAACACTCACCTGGTTCACATAGAACTAACACTCACCTGGTTCACATAGATGGAACGAACACTCACCTGGTTCACATAGATAGAACTAACACTCACCTGGTTCACATAGAACTAACACTCACCTGGTTCACATAGATGGAACTAACACTCACCTGGTTCACATAGATGGAACTAACACTCACCTGGTTCAGGTAGATAGAACTAACACTTACCTGGTTCACATAGATGGAACTAACTCTCACCTGGTTCACATAGAACTAACACTCACCTGGTTCACATAGATGGAACTAACACTCACCTGATTCACATAGACGGAAGAAACACTCACCTGGTTCACATAGATGGAACTAACACTCACCTGGTTCAGTTAGATAGAACTAACACTTACCTCGTTCACATAGATGGAACTAACTCTCACCTGGTTCACATAGAACTAACACTCACCTGGTTCACATATATGGAAGTAACACTCACCTGGTTCACATAGACAGAAGTAACACTCACCTGGTTCACATAGACAGAACTAACACTCACCTGGTTCACATAGATAGAACTAAAACTCACCTGGTTCACATAGACAGGACTAACACTCACCTGGTTCACATAGATAGAACTAAAACTCACCTGGTTCACATAGACGAAACTAACACTCACCTGGTACACAAAGATGGAACTAACACTCACATGGTTCACATAGATAGAACTAACACTTACCTGGTTCACATAGATGGAACTAACTCTCACCTGGTTCACATAGAACTAACACTCACCTGGTTCACATAGATGGAACTAACACTCACCTGGTTCAGGTAGATAGAACTAACACTTACCTGGTTCAAATAGATGGAACTAACTCTCACCTGGTTCACATAGAACTAACACTCACCTGGTTCACATATATGGAAGTAACACTCACCTGGTTCACATAGACGGAAGAAACACTCACCTGGTTCACATAGTTGGAACTAACACTCACCTGGTTCACATAGATGGAACTAACATTCACCTGGTTCAGTTAGATAGAACTAACACTCACCTGGTTCACATAGACAGAAGAAACACTCACCTGGTTCACATAGATGGAACTAACACTCTCACCTGGTTCACATAGACAGAACTAACACTCACCTGGTTCACATAGACAGAACTAACACTCACCTGGTTCACATAGACAGAACTATATCCTTGGTCCTCAGGGAAACCTTCCAAGCTGCTCTCTTCCATATTCTCCGTCTGCTGGAGTTCTGTTATGTACTCCTCTCTGTGTGGAAACATTGAGGTAAGTTCAAGTCCAAGATAAGGAACACAAGGCAAAGATTATACAACAGTTGCAGAGATAATACTTTTCATACATGTTACTGTAGTTGTCACCATGATGTTTATGTTTCATATGTTTTGAGACACTTCTCAAACAAACGACCTCATGGCTGAAAGATTTGAGAACGGAGAGCCAGATTTATCTCAATTAGAATAGTGATCAATGTTAACACTGGGCCATAGAAATATTATATTTTCATGGCAGATATAGCCATATAATTTCAGCAGCAGAAAATTAAAATAAAATAACATCATTAAGGGCCATCCATATTTAGGTGCTCTCAAAATTTGTATTTTTGTACCCCCTCCCCCTATTGCACCCCGTACATGTTAGGGGCCCACTCCCATATGTGTACGCACAAATTTGTTCTCCCCACCCACCCCCCACCATTTAAAAATTAATTTTAAACCAGACTCAAAAGATATTGGTTTAGTTCTTTTGGGCCGTCTATCAATGATGTGCAGGCATGGGGGAGGGGGGTGTCAAACATTTCTGATGAGAGTGAGAGTGTTAAAAAAAAAATCATGTTAAGCCTGGTACCTATTGGAATTCAGGACGTGTTAGCGCATTTTCGTATTATGTATCAGTACTTATGTTAGATATCAGAATTATGTAGTTATCAGTAATTGTGTTTAGATTTTAGACATATTTTTATGAATTTTCTTGTGTAATGAATATACCTGACATTTTTTCTATTTAAAAGTCATTTCTTTACATTTAAAAGAAAAATATTTTCTCTCTAATCCAACTACAAGTCACCACAAATGATGACGTAAAACTCTCTAAACTTTTACACATATTCTAATGACGTCAACTAAAAAAAAAAAAAAAACTAATTATTTTGCACCCTTTCACACCACTCTTCAATGCATGAAGAATTGTGCATTCGACTTCCGGCAATGGCGGCCGTTCCCTGAATTAGTGATACCTCTCGATTCGAAATATTTTTTGGTAGTTTTAACGGGTTTTTTAAACGGATTGAGTAACTGAGTGTTGATGCACCAATGGCAGGTCAGGACATACAAAAACATATATACATCATGGGTCTAGGACTTATGGATCCTGTGATCAGGGTGATGACAGACGGACAAAACGGGTGCAATAGCGATTTCGACATCTCGAAAATGCGCTAAAAATGTAACGTCACACCAAAATAAGCAACTTTAAATGAAAGTCTCCCAAAAATATTTGAATGCTTCCAATAAATTTAATGATGTTTTCAATGGCTACACGTCTTAATATATTAGATAGAGTGCAGCCTAACACTAAATACATACTTAAATGGGTTTTTTTTTAAATTGCAACATGCTAATTTTCAATTAGAAAATACTGCTTTTGGTGGGGAGGGGACAAATGTTTGTAACATCATAATGGAGAGGTGTCTAAGTCTTTGTTATTGTACACATCCCAAGCAAAAGTTCCATTAATTAAAGACCCTGCCCCCTCCCTTACTTCTGTACATAATATATGGATAGCCCCTTATTTAAACTTATTTCTAAGTTTGCATTTAAAAAATTTAATAATTACGTGTGGATCCACAGCAGCTCTGATTTTCTGGCCATTCTTGACTGCAAAGAAATACATAACAGATTTTTTTAACTAGGTAACCATTTACAGGAGAGTTTCAGAGATTGTTAATTTTTATTTAGACATTGAGAAATGATCTTTCTTGTAATTTAAGAACATTTAACATGAACTTACATTGCTACACTAAATAATCCATTACAAGATCAATGACACATATTGTTCTAGATTACATGCATGCATTAAAAAAAAGGACCAATAAAGTATTGACTTACAGGCACCTCCAGGCCCTTTTCCAGAAGATTCCATTGAGTTAGTTTCTTGTGGATGCTCACTATCCTGTCAGGTCTCTCTGGGTGGGAACTGTGGGGGGGTGGGGGGAATAATAATTTCATTGTGGTATAGACTGATATAGACATGGATAGAACTGGGGGGGGGGGGGGNGGGGCAACTGGTCAGGTAATAATTTCATTGTAGTATAGACTGATATATACATGGATATGGAGAGGTGACATAACTGTGAATCAAATTAATATCAATAAATGATATGCATAAGAATGGATGAGATGATTTTAGGCAGATATCATATGAACTTTTAACATGGATTTTGACAAATGAAATGCATGTATATTAATAACATTAATAAGGGCTGATGGCATAAATATGATATTAATATTGTCATATCATTATCCACTTTGGTATACAGGGTTATTTTACTTACGGAGAGAAAATGTTTTTATGGCCTTTCATTTGTGCATCATACGTGTAACAAAATCTGGATGATGAAAAAAGATTTAATTCTTGAATTATTTTAACTCTTAAAGTCGCAAAGCGTCGTAATGCGTCTCTTCCCGCTATCCGTAAAGCGTCGTAATGCGTCCCTAGATACAAATCTCGTTAGAAATGAGATCTCGGCAAGTAAAAACTCTTCAATGCTTGAAAACCGGTGTATTTGACTTCCGGCAATGGCGGCCGATGCCGGCAGTAGTGTTTTCGCTCGATTCGAGATGTTTTTCGGTAGTTTTAACGGGTTTTTTTTCGAAGATACGTTTTTGTTATACTTTATTACTAAAATAATAGTACTAAACTACAAGTAAATATTGTTTCAAACTCAGTACGGTCTTTTGGATGCGTAAAATAGCCATTCTTAGCCTTAAAAATGAAGTCAGTATGACAATAACATTATAAATGGATTTTACGCAAATTTTTTAATTTCATAACCGGTTGATCGTAATACGGGAAATCCTTACGGGACTGAGGCGGAAGTTTTCCAAAAACCTTATGGCACTTTAAGAGTTAAGAAATAAATGTTTCATTTTTAAGAATGTAATTTCCTTGTATAATAAGTAAATAAACGTTACACCCATGACCGTAAATCATACCTTTAACACTATAAGGGTTTTAAAATTGACTGAAGGGTGTATTTGTTAAATTGTATATGCCATACTTAAATAATAACAATAATTAAATACTGGTTTATTTTTAAAATATAAGACAAATTTATTTAATGAAACGTCCATATTACTCCTACAGATTAAGGCAAACCTTTGATAAAATGGAACACTATTCAGCTGATTAATTTATTTGAGCGTATTTATTTAGAGCTAAAAGGGTTACTTATGGCATTCCCTCTTACTTTGTTTTTGCTACAGACAAGTTGGTTTCCAGGATAATCTGATCAATCTGATTTGAAAGTTTTCGTTTGGTCTCCTCTGGTTGAACTGGGTAGTAGCCAGTCAGCTTGAACTTCTCCGGCCTGTTCTCTGAGGTCATGAACTTGACCCCTTCACTGAAAGACAAGCCAGGGTCAAGGTCAGTCATTCGGTAGTAGGTCACTGACACACTTATCAGGGTTGTCACATTTGCCAAATAAATATTTCTTATCTAAATAATTAATCTTATAATAATCCTGCTTATGTGTTCAGTAGTTTTATTATGATCAATGACATCTTCTATCTTCTATAGCATATTTTTATTTTTTTTTTAATTTTAAAAGGTATCAGAATGAAACCTGAAAAAGCAGTAAAACCAAACTTTCCAGGCAGTAATAAAAAAAAGGTGTCAGAATGCCGTTTCAGTGCGTTCTGCCAGAAAAGAGCACTGGTGTTAACACTACAATGCTAAACTATCTTGCTCCTTGTACCCAATTAATTTAGTACTTTAAATATAGATGCTATTTTTAGTGAATGATTATTTATTAATGATGGTTTGAATATTTTTTAAATTAAAATCAGAATTAATCATTTTAAAATAATAAGGTAATAACAGTATAAGCATTTAAATTACCTTCACAGAAATAACAAATAACAAATATGAATTAAAGCAACAGGAGCTTTTAGAAAATGATCTGGAATTGAATACAGCATGGTAGTGCAATAGGGGAGCTAACAGGGGAAATATTAATGAAAAATCTTGTTACATTAAATGAGATACAAAGAAAATCTATCATATCAACTCACACGGGTGGAGTGTTGTTGACTTCTTTAAATTGACACTGCTCTCCCTTGTCCAACTTCTGGTAATGTTTGAAACACTTCCAATGTGGGTAAAGAACTTTGACAAGGTTCAGAATGGTGGTGATAATACTGGGAATGAAAAGTCGGTCCAATAGAATCACAATAGCCTATTTTTTACTATATATCTTGGGATTTTCAGACTTCTTCATTCTATTATTGTTTTTTTTTTTCAAAGCAAACTATCTTCACTTATTTAAACACCATAGATTTCTTGCCTAACTTAAACATCCAATTTGGTTTTCTTCTATAATTAAGAAAAAAAAAACTCTCAAACTCAATCTATTACCAACAAAATAGAATCATTACATCACAATTTTTTGTTTTCAATTCATTTCAACTGTACCGGTAAAAAGATTGTGGTAACTAAAAAAACAATATATTGATTACAAAATAAAAACATATTATGTAGCTATTTTTTTTTATTGCAATAACTTAGGTAACATGGACATAAAAGTATTGCACAACTGTTAATATTTATTCAATGGTTTAAATTAAATTGGTCTCACAAAGCAATAATTTAATACATTCCACACTTTTGAAAATGTTCTATATATGTTCAGGGCCCACAATCAGTGCTTACATCATTCTGACGATGATCATAGCTAGAAAATCAATTATTTTCTAAACTAATTTGAGGTCTCTGATTGAGTCTTACAGACTGAGGCTTTTGTTTGAGCCTCACAAAAATACTGCTACTGATTGAGCCTCGCAGCCTGTCAAAAAGATTTACCTGTCAGATGGTTCAACTGTTGCAGGCATCAATGGACAAGGATCTTGTAGCAGACTTCTAAGAGTAAGTGCACACCCCTCTGATAGAGATTTAATACAATAGCCTCCCTGAATGATACAAATAAAGGAAATTAAACAACACAAAGAAAAAACACATTTTTTACATTACCTCATAAAGACTTACGTTTAATTTTTAAATAATAAGTTTTATTTCAATTATTTTTATTTTACATTTATTTTTTTTACTTTTTTTTAGCTTTGAAGAAGTGATGTGTAGTAGATTTTAACAGTGATTTGTCTGGGCTATCAAGTAAGTCCTTGATCATTATCAGGTATGTGTAAAACAGTGATACATGCTCTTA
The DNA here is from genome assembly GCA_002072015.1 of Radix auricularia. Lineage (NCBI taxonomy): Eukaryota > Metazoa > Mollusca > Gastropoda > Lymnaeidae > Radix > Radix auricularia. The sequence goes on from MUZC01001686.1 coordinate 649,969, forward strand.
GTTCTAGTGAGACTTTCTTGGGGAATAAGTTAAATTATTTGTTATATACCTTAACCACAGAAATGAGACATATCATACAACCAAAAATGACAAATAAAAACCTGGGCCAAATACTATACGGCTTACCTCCAAAGCTACACAGACTCTGCCCTTGGCTAATGCCCTGAGATGGTGCACCATGTGGGCATACATTGGAGCAGTGATCAGCATTTCTCCCTACAATAATGAGTGAGGTATTTAAGAGATTTAAAATGAAAACAAAATTAAAAACACCAGAACTTCTTATTGTTCATATTTAAATCAACCAATTTAAATTTTCTTATAAGAATAATTGCCATAAAAATGTTTTGAAATATCAATCTCAAAATTTAAGTTATGAGGAACAATGTATGGAACAAAAAATACACAGCACTGCAATTATAAGGGGGTATTCATTTTTAAAAATAATTACCACTAATTGGGAATTTTCACTTAAACAATGATGTATAAATTGTTTCATAGAGACTACAAATTATTACCACTCAATATTTTAATGAAAAATGAATGATGTTTGCTACAACTGAGTGCAGACTTAAGTTAACAATTAATAAGTAAACTTATTTTTAATTGAATTTAAATGTTATGGCCTGTTACATTTGATCTATTGGACTTGTTTTTATTTATTTTTAATTTTAATTCAATTTTTTGTTAGAAAATAAACAATGTTCACATAAATTAAATGTGAGAGATTTTTTTTTATAAATTATTAAGAGATTCAAGCATACATAAAAAAGCAAAAAAAAAATAATAATAAAGCTGAGTTAAATGTCTTTATCTAGATAATTGTGTAAATTAACTTTGGAGCATTGACTATTGGATTAAAATATAACATTTAACAAAGTTAGAACAAATGAGAGTACAACAGCAGCAACAAAAACAGTGAATTCACTTTTTTATGTGTTTGTAAAATGAGGGCCGTAAGTTACATATACTTTTTAAACAAATAAAAAATAGCTGAAGCCAATAACTTTGGGATCATTATACTCAAATCTCTTCTTATTTCAGCAAAGATATCAAATTCAAGGGTAATCAACAGCTATGGCTGCAAAGTAACAGTAATAATATTTAAATAGAAAGTTACACTAATTTAGACAATTGATAGAAATGAATCATATAGAGTTTGTTACCAGTGATTACATTTTTTAAAATAATTCTCCTAACGATATCAAACTTGGATTTCTTTGAATTTTTTCTCTGATGTAATCTTTTTTTTTCTTAACAATACATTTCATCCCTTTAAAAGTGTTTCCTGATGATTTATAACTCTGTTATTGAAAGATTTATGCTATTAAGTAAAGTTCATATTGAAATCCTACACACAAAAATAGGGTCAGTTGTCAATGTACAGAGGTTACCTTTTCATCCCCAATTGCTGAGTCAAGGCCATTAGAGATAAGGACCAATTGGGGGCTGAACTGTGAGCAGATTTATAGATCAATACAACCAGCTACATAAAGGCTACAAAATATTTTTTTAATGGAGAAATCATGAGGGGAAAAAAGACATTCAGCAAGCAATATATTAAAATGAAAAATGCTTCTAAAATAAATTGTTTAATAATTTCTTTTTTCTGAGATCAAAAAGTGCAAAATTGAGTTTAAAATTGACCACAGTCAAATGAGAATCTGAGAAATAGTGGCAATATCAATTTTTTCTATCTATTTTTTTAGAAGCATTTTCCGTGGCTTGAATACTTAAAACCAATTTAATGTTTAAAATAATTTTTTGTATACAAAAGGTTTTGTGGGTTGTTTTTTTTAAATCTTTTTCAAACTATTATATATTTCTTTCTCTGAGCTGTTTACATAAATAAGAATGAAATTTAGAAGTAAATTGGTTTTAAGTAACTCATAGCACCAGATTTGTCACATTGTTACCACTGCCAGGCACTATAATATGTAACCAGTAACAAACAATCTGGTCTAAACAAACAAAAAATTAGAAAGAGCAACCATGCTTGAACATGGTTAAGATAATACCTCTGGGCAGCCTAGAGCTGCATCATATCCTGATGAAACCAAGACTAACTGAGGATTGAACTGGAACAAAATGTGTGGTGTGTTAACTTTTAGTTAAAACTATTACTAATTATAGTTCCCTGTGCTGATGCCATGGGAAAGCTTTGTCACAACTGTTGATTGTGCCAGAACCAGATTTTTGGCTTCAGTTGTAAAAAGAACACATATGTTACACAAAAGTTTTTAGATATAATTTCTGTCATTTTATTTCATAAATATTTTAATTGATAAATATTATTAAAAAGAAAATGATTATATATTTTTTATAATTTTCTTTTTCAATCAATTGAAATTTTCAAGGATGCACTGAGTAAGGTTGTTCAGACGGCTTGTTTTTGAGGACCGGTTACCCATTCAAAAATAGACTGGTTAAATGGTTAACGGTCCATATTTTCACTATGTTTTGTGAACCAACAATAGAATGGATCAAATTTTCGTATCATTTCGTCTGATTTGACATCAAAGCGCCTGTGATATATTGACTCTAATGTTGCTCTCAAAACAACGAATTCTATAAACAAAAATAATAATTTTTTTAAATTCTAAAAAAGAAGTAAACCTTAATGATGTTCAATTTTTATATAATAAAAGTAACAGAATTACATATTATCAATTGTTGTCATGTCTGTCTGTTTTTGAGTTCCAGTTAATCATTCAAAAAAGCGTATTTTACTGTCCGGTCGGTATTTCCTTTAATTTTTTTAGAACCAACAAGGGAAGGCATCAAATTTTCACCTCCCGATGGCTGTTGGTGACATCTCAGTCTACTTACGTCCAGCTTTCATGCGCTGTGATTCTTTCCCAACGCACACGAAATAAATTTTTAGAAAACATAACATTTTATATCGATGTGGTAATTTTAAGTCTAATTCCTTTAACCTGTAGGTACTTAGCTGGAAAACTGTTGATATAAGATTGAAATCAAATTTGAGGACCAGTCTAAAAGGCCTATCTTTCCTCTTGTAATATAAATAGTAACACTTGCGGCCTTGACCATTATTTCCATTTCAACCTAACCGCTGCGCTGTGTTTCTTCTGGTACTATGCTTTTAATTAAAAATCGTTCATTAGCAAACTCCACAAACAGTGATGTCGTGTATTTTATATTATTTATAGACCATAATATTACGAAAACGCTATAATGTCACGGTGACTCATGTATTGGCACTGCTGATCTCCCGTAACACAACAAAAAATTAACTCCGGTTAATAAGCTCATACCGACTAAATAAAGTTACGGTTAACTAGTCCTGATGAAACAGGACTGGTTAACCACTTTATATTTAACAACCTTAGTTTTATTTTATTTTAATTCCCCTAGTGTGAAGGTAAATCATCATTTTTTTTTTTTTTCAAACTTTTTTGTCATGTTTACTTTAGTATAGTTTTATCATGTTTACTTTAGTATAGTTTTATAATGTTTACTTTAGTATAGTAATTTGCTTTATATCAGAGCTTACCTCATAAGCTAACGGCAAAAGTATTTGATTGAAGACTGCCATGTAGTCGCTGTTGGACATACCAGTCTACAAAAAAAGAAATACATAATTGTCTTTTTTTTTTTTCAAATAAAAACATGGTTTCCAGATACACAAATTGAAATCCTACCATAGTTATATATAAAAATGTAATACTTTTAGCTGTTTTAAGAACAGTTTTAAACCTTTATAGTTTAAAAATATTTATTATGGAACAAAGTTGCTACTAATATTCAGAAATTTTCTCTGAGCTCCTTAAGAACAAAAGATTCAATGCTAACTTAAAATTAAACAAATATTTTTTACTGACTTTCATCGTTAATTTCAAAAACATTACTCCATGTATACATATTACTCACAATTATTTTATCTGCAAACAAAACGTGCTGTTACCTGGTTGAGTGGAACATTAACATTAAATCCTTTTCCTTTATCCTTTCCAATGTAGTCATAATCTGACTCCCTGAGTTCTGGCCAAAATCTGCCGTATTCATAGCGGTGGATGGAGAAGTACAAAACTCTGAAAATAATTGTAAATTTATTACTCTGATAGTAAGTAAAACAAATTTCAACAAAATTTGACCCATTGGTTTTTAACAACCCAGTAAAGTAACTTTTATTGAGGAAAAAAAAACAAAATATTTTGGTGAAAGAAATTTCATGACTAGTTTTTAAAATTGTATTGCCAGATTGTATAATGCCAAAAAATCTTTGTACATAATATTTTACCTATATATGTTTTGCTTTAAGGTAGAAGTTTTCAATTTCTCTAAATGACATTAAATTAATAATTCTCCTTCCCAGAATAAATAGTTTTTTATACAATCAGAAACTCAGGAAAATTAGTGAGAGTTTTGTTTCCACAGTTAACTTGTATTACCTTGGGTCATCATAGAACATTCTCTGAATACCTTGACCATGATGGACGTCCCAGTCTACAATAAGGATTCTGGGAGTAAATTCAAGTACATGTAAAAAATGTATTTGCCATATAATGTCTACATTTTTTTTTAAATACCTGAAATATTAAACAATTAAAAGTGTAGTAATGACAAACAATTTTTAATCTCTTGGATTTCTTGTTACAATTAATTACAGAAAATGAACACAACACACTAACCTTTCAACTCCTTGATTAAGAGCACTCTGAGCTGCTAGTGCAACATTGTTGAAAGTGCAGTAGCCATTGAATTCATTCTCCATGGCATGGTGTCCAGGTGGTCTAGAGAGAGATCAAATTTAGTCATAGTCAATAAGTGAGTCATGTGACGACAATGATAATTTTCTGAGAATAACAGGTACTAAATGTCAGAATTTTTTGTCAAATGGAATTACTATAGTAATTGATTGAGAAAAGTGAAATCACATTAAGATTGAAGATTTTGTTTTCCAGCAGAGTAAAGTAAATGCTAAACAGATTGCACAGAGGGTAAAGTTCAGGCCCTAGCACAGAGGGCAAATTTCAGCCCCTGGCACTGGGGGCAAAGTTCAGCCCGTACCTGATCATAGCAAAACCATTTGAGAGCCTGAAATGGAGGATGTCATCCACCATCTTGATTGTGGTGCCTGCTGCCAGCAGACCAGCATCATAAGTGTACTGTAAATGAACATTTTTTAAATGAACAATATTTTTGGAATAATTCTACATGAGACAATAAATGTTCACAACTTATGTGTCAAGGGGGATCAAAATAAGAGGTGAACTATCAATTTGTGTGTAGTGGTCACAGCAAGAGAGTTAATTTAAATGAAAATATTCCTTATATTGATGACTTGATGCCAACTGTAGAGGGTCACACGTTAAACAAAGTTGATAAATCCTTTAAATAATTTTTTTCAAAACTCAACAAGTTTAATTAATCCATTTCTTTCTGACTCAAGTTAGATATAATTTAAAACAGTTAGTACGATCTATAGAAAGTAAATAAATTTAGGAGTCGAAAGGGATAATAAGTGAATGAAAAGGTGTATAAAGGTGTAGAATACTATTGACATACATCATTGCAGTACCAAGCATCATAATTCTGGCATAACTCCTTTCTCTCTTCAAAGGTCATGGCCACTGTCTTCTCAGCCAATGATAAGTGTTCATGGGTGTGTTTGGTCAAGATTTCTTCAGCTGTTGCTCGTTGGCACTACAAGGTTGATTAAAATATCTGCTTAAATAAAGTCATCTCAAATTTCTTTCAAAATAGTGCCAACTTTATGTGACCTAATCACTACTGTTATTTTTAAAACATATCACGTAACACAAACCAATGAGGCTGAATTTGCGATAGATAATCATAAAGCTTAAATGGTAAATAAATTGTTTGATATTAATAATGTTAAAGCCAATCTATATTTGGAATAAATGTAATTTAATAAAATTACACCAGTCAGTGGCTAACTTCAAACAAAATTTCCCTTGTTAATTCAGAACAGATAGAAGAAATTTGGAAGAATATAAAAACAAATCTAAAAACCATAATGGATGAGAATGTTCTAACAAAACTAACTTCAAATAGAATTAACAAAAAAAATGCTGGTTCAATTCTAAATTTTAAAAGTTATGCAAACAAAAAGAGAACTTATTTTAGAAATTCAAGGCTACCAATTTAAAATGGATACACAAAAAATACTTTAAAATTAAACACTTGACACAAAAACTTAGTCAAAACCTCCAAAAGGAATATATAAATAATTTTATTACTAAAGATAGCAATAAAAACTTATGATCCTTTATCCAATCTAAAAAATAGAGCATACAGGTGTAGCCACACTAAAAGGCTCAAATAATAAAACCTATAATGATAATGAGACTAAAGCTAATATCCTTAACACATATTTTGCATCATCATTTTCTGTTGCAGGCAACAAAAAAGTTTTAATAAATTAAAACAAAATGGAAGAAATAGTTAACATAACTGTAGATGAGATTAATAGGTGTACATACAATCCTAAAAAACTTTAAAATAAACAAAGCTACTGGCCCAGATGAATTGCCTGCCAGGTTATTAAAAGAATTAAGCAATGAACTGTACCCAATCATTGTAGGTCTTTTTCAAGCCTCACTAAACCAGGGTAAAGTGACAAAGGCTTGGAAATTAGCCAATGTAACTCCACTCTTTAAGAAAGGCGATAAATCAGACCCTGGTAATTACAGACCTGTATCACTTACTAGGATCACCTGTAAATTGCTGGAACACATAATACATAGTAGAATAGTTAACCACCATGATAAATATAATGCCCTATGCCTACATCAATACGGCTTTAGAAAAAAACAGATCATGTGAAACACAATTAATGTGTCTAATAGATGACAATAATGATCAAATAGATAGAATATTAATAGAGACTTCTCAAAGGCATTTGACAAAGTTCACCACCTTAGTTTACTTTAAAAAATTAAATACTTTGGAATCTCAGGTCCCTAACATCACTGGATCCAAGACTTCCTTTTGGGTAGTGACCACACTGTAATAATTAATGGATCTAAATCTGCACCAATAAAGGATAACTCAGGGAGCTCCACAAGGAACTTTGCTAGGTCCCTTTTCTTTTTAATTTATATAAATGCTTTACCCAACAACATCTCAACAGGAACAAAAGTTAGGTTATTTGCTGATGATTGTATAATCTATAGAACCATTAAGTCAGAACAAGATAGCAACATTTTACAAAAAGACTTGAATGAATTAATAAAATAAGAAACTAACTGGAGTTTGTCTTTCCACCCAGAAAAGTGTCAACTGCTAAGAACAACAAAGAAAAAGAAACAAATAAATTCAAAATATTTCAAAAGAACAAACCCAAACTAAAGATGCAAAATACTTAGGATTCATAATAAATGAGAAACTATCATGGAATCCCCATGTCAATGAAGTTATTAAAAAATAAATAAAAAACTTAAGTTTTATAAAAAGAAACTTGTACAAATGTAATAAAGATATAAAACTAAAATGCTACCTCACACTGGGGAGTACTATACTAAAATATGCAACTTCTGTATGGGACTCATCCACCAAAGAAAACATTGATAAGCTAGAATAAATTTTTTTTTAAAAGAACTGCAAGTTTCATTACTGGAGAACCAAGAGTAAATTAGTAATTGTACATGAAGCAATTAATTCTAATTTAGAAATGCAACACAGAGATAACTTAATACAACCCTCAGATAGACCTATGGATAAAAACACCTTTCTTATTCAGTATGCAAGGACAAACACTTAGAAGTTTTCTTTCTTCCTATCCGAAATTAGGGCGTGGAAACCAAGAGCCAAAACTTTATCATCATTTAAAACTCTAATAAGAATGTGGGACTAAACACAAACCATAAATAAATGTAGGAAGCAATAATCTTCTCTATAGAAATAGAAGGAGCGTCCGTAACAGATAAGATAAGATAAGCATTATAAACTTTGCTGTTTAGATATTGGGTAAACAAAATTTGTATGTAACAAGTATAGGTCTGAAATGTGTCAGTAACTGTCTACCTCAAGCCTTTCACATCTTTCTATAAGGCCGAGCTCTGTGCATCGTTTGAAGGGTTCCGTTATCCTCAGTGGGTTCTCAGGAAAGTTTGGGTCCCACTCACATTTATGTAGAGTCATAATTTCATCATATATCAACCCAGTCCTGTCAGGGAATGTCAGTTTTTCATTAGATTAAATACAGTTTTTTAAATAAAAATCTCTCATTTTAATCTTGTCTTCATATAACGAGGAAACAAGAATTTTTAAATGACCTACCCTATGTTTGGCGGGGGTGCATGATCTCTGACTTCCTGTAACAACATCAAAAGTTCATTTATCGTTAAATCACAGAGATAGCTCATAAACATAATGGAATATTATAAAAATTATATTTTAATTATTTATTATAAACCTCACAAAATGTATGAAATGTTCTTTTTCAACTATACTTTTTGCCTTCATAAAAAATTAATGATGTGCTCCTTTCATCTAACAAAATACAAAGATTTTTATGAAAATAATAAAACAATAGTTGAAAGTGTAAAAAATCATATTGAATAAATGTAATTGTCTCAAAGTTATAGGGAAAAAAAAACAGCAGCATGAATCAATATTTTCAAAGATATGTCATTTCACCTAAAAATTCCAATCAATACAAAACCAATCCTCCCAATACAAAGAATAAACCAATTAAGAAATATAGAGTCCCACTAACAACATCCACTTATTACAACTAACACTTTGCTATGTGAGACTGTTGTAATTATTGATATTACATGAAATTCACCATTTAAAATCATGGGTGTCCAGTAATAACCACTATATACAATTATAGGTAATAAAACAAATTGTCATTAAGAAAACTCTCTTAAAAAGAACTTTCACTCACAAGAAATGATTGAGTTAATTGAATTATGACATCTTCAGAATCACTTTCAGTACTGCTGGATTCATTTCCTTTGCCATCCTGAAAAATTTATGAAAAGTTGTTTATTTAAATTTTTGACTGATAATGGAAACTGTAATTTTTAAATAAATGAAATGCTTAGTTTGCAATTTAAAACTCTTTAAAGGAACGTATATTTTCATTATAAAGCCAACTTTTTTGGACCAAATCTAGATGAAGGGGTTGGGCTGACTTATTAGTGGGTCATAAAGGTGATTTCTACATAAAATATTATTAAAATCTACACTTTACTCATTTATTTATTTTTGTGAATGTTTTAATAAATTGTTTGTAAAATTTTAACTGATTTAGCTTGTAGTTTTTTTTAAATGTGTACAATTTAGTTTATGTTGTCCTATTTTATTATTTATTTTTTATTTGGGTGGAGAGGGGGGGCGTGGTCAGCTTACAAGCGGGTTAGACACTTTTTACACTATTCTCTTCTAAAAGATGAGGGGGTCGGCTCATGAACCACTAGGCTATAGAACGAGTATATACAGCACTTATTTTTAAGATGTTTTTATTCCTTTTGAATTAATTAAATTATGGGGAACATGATAAAATTGTAGTAACGGTAAAGAGGATTTTAAAAAAGTACCTTGGATGTAACATTTCTTGAGGAATTGAGAGTTTGGTCCAACATATTCCTGTGAATGCCTTTTTGGTAAAACTATGAGCCCGTTATTTTCTTATGATTTGTTCTCCAAGAGATATGTTCACCTATTTTAATAAAAAACAATACAAGATATTTATCTTTCAGTACAATGCCAGCGGGCATGCTGATTAAAACCACATGTTTCCGCATAATGTTGAGCTTCATAACCCAGAAGCACATCTATTTATATAGATAAGATAAGACATGTTGAAATTACTGTAAAACATTTTGGACATAGGCATAAGATATGTTTTTAAATAGCGAAAGCAAAAAATAATGAACACACTCAAAAAAAAAATTACTCTATTTCATAAATCAAAATTACGTAAATTATTGTACATTAAGGAAGTCAAACTCACAACAATGACATTTAAATAAATTTCAGAGTAGTCAAACTCACAAAATTGACATTAAAATAAAATTCAGAGAAGTGAAACTGAAGAGAGCCCATGAATTTGTATAGCAATCCAAAAATAAGCAGAGATAAGTAAATAAATAATTTTTTGCTTTTTTTTTCATTTTAAAATGTTTTTATAAACAGTTAAAATTGTGAAAGACTAATAAATATTATTGATTTAGACCAGTTGATCTCACCTGAAGTGACAAACCCCTTAACTGAACCACATGTATGCACCACACTAAATATTGATAAATTACCATGTGGTAAAACTATAAAAATCTGCTCTGTTTGTGTATTTATAATTTACCAGTAGGTTGATAAGATGTTACTCTCAAAAAGTGTTTCTGGTTGCGCAATATTTAATCAAATATGTTTGTGCATGTAATTTAGCATTAACTGTAACCCAAGGAGGTGCATAATTTTCATACTGGGATTTAGAAATAAGCTGTATAAGGATGCAGAATTTTTTTTTATTTTTATTTTTATTACTCTGTGATCAGTTGTTAGGAGTCAACTCTTATTGAAGCGGGCAATAAAAATGAGAATCCTGGAAAGTTTATCAAACCTGTTCCCTGACCCATTGTGGATCCAAAAGTTTTTTAAAAAAAAACAAGCAAAAATAATTCTAGACGAGCAATGCTGTAAAACCAGTCAAGTTATACGAGCAATGCTGTAAAACCACTCAAGTTAGACGAGCAATGCTGTAAAACGAGTCAAGTTATACGAGCAATGCTGTAAAACCACTCAAGTTAGACGAGCAATGCTGTAAAACCAGTCAAGTTAGACGAGCAATGCTGTAAAACCAGTCAAGTTAGACGAGCAATGCTGTAAAACCAGTCAAGTTAGACGAGCAATGCTGTAAAACCAGTCAAGTTTCCATAATCCAATAACAAGATCCTGGCAATATTAAGGACTGGTTACAAAAATTTGGTCTTTATAACATAGTAATATGAATAATATATAGATGAGGTGTGGCTGGGGAGATAAATACATGCTGAAAAAGTACGAAGTTTCTTCTGCTACGACTAGTCGTAACAATACAAAATAATTTTATTGCTACGACTAGTGGTAGCAGTCGTTTACTGGCTCCTATTACTGACGACTAGTTGTAAAAATATGCTATGTGATTACTGTTACGACTAGAGCTGTATTTGAATAATACTAATACTTCACATTAGTTCTCATATTCAAATTTCATGATTAATGAACTTAAAAAGGTAAAAAAAAAACAACTTGATTAGTATCCATTTAACGACAAATCGTTATAATTTTTAAAAATCGTAATTTAACATGGGATTGATGTTATTATTGATTTTTGGTTCAAATCCCACTGATGGCCAATGTTGAAATTTAATTATTTTTTTAAAACCACAATGAGGGTGCAGGTAATTGTAATTTTTGTTCTTAATTAATTGTAATTAATCTCTTAAATTTCCTTCGATTAATCAAACAAGATGAATTAAAATCAGTACGAGCCCTAATATATATATATATACATATATATATATGACAAAAATTTATAATTTTAAAAACAATATTTGATATGAGCTTCGCTAGACACAGTGATAGTTCCAATCCCGCTCTCGTCCAGTTTTAAAAAGGTTTTTTTTTGTATTTGTTAGTTAAACCAATCACAATGAATGCACTGGTGACTGTAATTTTTGTTCTTTTTATTCTGAAAAGCAGATACGTTGATTAAATCTTAAGGGTCTTTTTGCCGAAACAAAGTTTCTGATACTGATAATACTAATACTGACATGTTAACAAGTTCCAGATCATTATTTACATAGACATTAAGACAAATGAATCATGAATATGACTCACGACAAAACAAACTGTCCTTTTTAAAAATGTACCAAAAAATTAATAACTCCTTTTCAACATTGGGCTTTGATTAAAATTGTTATTTTTAACCAATAGTTAAATAAATTTTGCACACTGCCAACTTTTATGAATGAAACAACGAGAACAAAACAATAGTAATAGTAATAGAGTGAAAATGAGGTTGAAGAATGAAAATGAAATGGAATGGTTTCCAATGACAGATCTGCACACGGTACATTTTATTATTCCACATGAAACGAATTATTTTAGATTCCTGCGATTGTGCGTGAATCTTTTCAATATGGAGTCTAGAGCATTTTGAGAAACTTGATTTGAATGGCTCACTAAAAGAACATAATACTATTATAATAGAATATTGTTTAATATTCTTTAAATTTAATATTATTGCTGGCCGTGTGGAAGAGTTTAAGTTTAGGGATGTAGTGCAATCGATGTCAGGATCGATTACCAGTGGTGGAAAAAATTGTTTCTTTTTCTTTTTACACTCAATTTTAATATACCGGCAAACACTTACCAATTATTTCTTCGTGTTCTTTTTAAATTTTTTTGTATTTCTAATATTTTTGTTTGGGAAAGCCATTCCCATAGTACAGATAAAGTTAAAGCATGAGCAAGGAACAAGTGAACTTTTAAATTACAGTCTTATTAGACTATGTGAAAATCCGGTCACAAGTTTTCAAAGTTAATTATATATTTAAATTAGACTTATCCTTATTAGCTGCTAGCAATAAATCATTTTATTTTAAGTGACGCTGGCTGGTTAGGGCCCACATTTGAATAGTTTGATTGCAGCCAGGGGCCCCTTGTAGTCTTAATCCACCCCTGAGTGAGTGTATGAAAAGTATGTTCAAGCCAAACAATCATTGAATCATCGTCATTTTGTATTTTCAAAATAATAAAAATGATACTGAAGATGTTTTTATTAATTAATTATTTAATTGTTTGTTTTTTAAAGGGCCATTACAGTTTAAGCTTCTTTAATTTAGAAATATTAAATACAATTAAACTATACTTTAATCGATGTAATTGAAATGTAAAACCTCTCTTTCAATACTTCTATCACTTTGAAAATATAATTTTAAAAATAATTTCACCTGTAAAATTGTGAGACACATAAAAATCAGATGCTTGTTTTAGATGAGGAACTAGTTCAACAGAGTTATCCTACATTAGTGAAACACTGAAAAGTTTCGTAATTTTAATGCTAAGATGTTTTGTTTTTTTTAAATAATTTTTCCGAGATCGAGAATTACTTAGATATAGATCTAATAATAGTCCATATGAATATATGAGCTAGATAAAAATTAGTTAATGCTTAACTACTGAGTAAATATATGGATCTTAAACAAACTTTCTACACAAAAATTAGGTAGACCCTATTTAAGTACTGTAGATCACTAAATTTATAACGCCCATTACTTCGGGACTGGGGGCCTTTTTCTTAAACTTTTAAGATTGTATTCCCCATTTATTTATGAACGATCTTGACAAATAATGACGAATATATCCATTATTATGCAGATTGAAGAGGTGTTTTCAACTTAACATCTTGTACTGAATGGGCCCTGGGGCCTATAAAGTCATTTTCTGTTCATATGATTTATTTATTTTTTTAAATTAAGTTTATGCGTTAGCTACTGTGTAAATGAATGGATCTTAACCAAAATTTTTATACAAAAACTTGGTAGCCCATGTTAAAATGCTATAAGGCACTGAACTTCCAATTTCCATTCCATGTCTATTTTCGTGTATATGTTTAAGATATCTTCCCCATTCAATTTTAACGATCTTGAGGAATATATCCATGTTGAACCTGAATTAGAATGAACAGGTTTTTTAAAATTGACATCTTGCACCGATAGGGTCCAGGGGCCCATAAATATCGTATTAAAAATGAGTGAAAGCGTAAGCTACTGAGAAAATTAATGAATCTTGACCATCTTAGCATATAAAAACTCAAGCATCTAATTTAATTAATATCAGGCACTGAAACAGTGGCGTCGCTAGGTGGGCGGGGGGCGGGCCGCCCCGGGTGACACCATTAGGGGGGTGACACCAAAGCCTAAAATTTTACTGTTGATTTTATGTCAGAAAAAAAAGAAGACACATTTTCTTCATCTAGAAAGGAATACAATTAAATTACGTTAAAAGTGAAAAAAATTTATTTTAAAAAATCCGTTAACTTGCAATAACAAAACAGTCCCAAAACACAAACTAAATAAAACAAATTATGGGAAAAAAGACACAGCCGCACCAGAGAGATCTTCAAAAACGCTGGCGGTGTGTTTTGTTTTTAAAGATGCCAAGCAAACTGAGCTTTGAAGTGTTGACAACGTGGCTTTATTGTTATTTTTAGAGGAAAAATATGAATCTAATGTCATTGAGGGTAATATTAAAAAAATATTTGTTAAAGGCGTGCAAGCATAGATATCCATGTTTATATATATGTAGTCTGGTTCGTAGGTCCCATCCCCATCATTGTACCTTTTAAGTTTTGAATTACCGCGCAGAAAATTTCAGTAGGTAAAAAATTAGAATTTCTGCGCCTTATCATGAAAGTTAGTAGCGACTTTATTTCTTATTCTACCTGGAACTCAGTCACATTCTTTGTCAAAATTCAATTAAGAAAACAAGTATAAATGTCCAGAATCTATCTTCCATCTCTCACACACTGCAAACAGACTTTAGCAACATCATTCAATTAAATCATCTAACGATAATACAAGAAAAATATCAAACACTCCCTTTAAAATAATAAAAAAATATTTGACATTGGTTACTACCTTTGGAGCAGAACAAAGATTTTGATATCACTCGCCGCCGACAACTTACAAAAGAGACTTTGATGTCACGAACAAGTCGGTGTGATATTTTAATCAAAACAACGGGAGTGGTGTGTGTGGGGGGGGGGGGTGACAATGTGGTGAAAGGAATGCTTTGAAATAACAAATCAGTTTTTCCTGGACACCAAGAACTGATTTTATTTTGCAGATGACACTGAAAATCAGATGTCTTTCAAGACCCTTTGTTTCACAAGCATTGTAGAGAAATGACATACAAGCACTGACTGAATTCTGTGAATAGCAGGCACGTTTGTATTATAGCCAAGTCAATAAATATAGTTTAAAGGATCTCAGAGACTGAGACCCACAGTTTTGGACTGTTCCTTAGTGTCATTTATGAAGTATTTGAAGAACTTGCCAAATTAAGCAAGCTGTTACAAACGAAAAATCTAATGATTAGGAAGGCACACCAGTTTGTAAAAGGAATTATCAATAACCTAAGAGGACATCCCCTTGGAGAAAATGTTCATTGGTCTGCAGAGGTTGCTAAAATGTATTCAGGCTGAAAACACGAATACAGTCCTCAAATTTTTTGAATGTCTGAGTTGGCACGTGGACTCTCGATTTCTTGAAAGCGACTTGATACTTATGTGAATATTTGAGTTGTAAGCGTTAGTCGACACGTCAAGTTTTAATTTTGAACAAACATAACTGTGTGCCCTGTTTATAAATACAAAGTATTCTTAAAAGCTATGAAGACATTGTGGAGAAATTTATGGATCACTATCGTAATTTAAGATTAGTGCTCGAATAACAAAATACAATGTGGAGTGATTCAGACTTTCGACGAGGTGATTCAGTTTGTCATGAATGAAGAATGATTCAGCGACATTGCCACCCTCATTGCGAACGTGGATTTAGCCTAATCAATTCTAGAAAAGTATAATCTAGAAATATGTTGTAAGAGTTACATTTAGAGTTGCTTATGAGGATTAAATCTTGTCAGAATGATGGACATCAGATCAACCTTGACAAAGTCTATAAAATATGTATTTTGTTGACAGACACCAGTGTGCCCCAGAATAAATTAGCGGCATATGGGTATGTTGGCATTTGGTTACTTAATGAACATATAAATGTATATTTCTGTTCAGCGGAACTGAAGTATACATTTATAATTCTTGTTTGTTTAATTATAATCTACTATATTATTTTGATTTAAACAATTTTTTTCTCATATAAAGTATATCGGATAAATTGATGCATGTATTTTTGGGGAGATGCCAAAAATTTGCACACTGAAAATGGTAAACTGTTAAACTTTGCTGCTGCACACAAGTTTTTTTTATTATGTAGCACACAACCGGCAAACATTAAAGAAAACATTGATCCCCACTTAGCTGTTTAGTGCTTACAAACGCGGGACCATAAAGAATAATATTATGCGTTATTCCGTAATTTTTTTTTTTTTAAATTGTTTTTTATGGGGTAAGGAATTGTTTTCTATGTTTCAAATACTTTATGTCCTCAACTGCTTTTATGTTTCGGGTGCTTGGCGGAAAAAT
>MUZC01001686.1:666547-686334 GCA_002072015.1 Radix auricularia
ATTTATTTTATTTTTTGGGGGGGTCTCAAAGCTTTGTGACGTCATATCGAAAAAAAGGGGTGGGGTCTAAGTTTTTGTGACAAAGTATGACGCGGGGGGGGGGGGAATCGGCAACGTCGCGCGACGTCATTTATGGACGCCCCCCGAAGGGGTGACACCATGAGCTACCGCCCCGGGTGACACCAACCCTAGCGACGCCCCTGCACTGAAATCCTAATGTTCATTCCCTCGTGGCAGGAGGCCCCATTTGTCCTTTTTTACTGCATACTCATAGCATGAGTACAAAAGCATTAAAAAAAATAATTATCACCCATTTTTGGAGCCGGCCCCTAAAAGGCCTTAATATCGTTTTCTCTTTTGTAAGCTTTTAAATTAATAATGTATTTATCCGCTTTCTATGATAACTTGCGTTACATGTGTTTCCACACTTCTGCATAGGTTTCTGGCATGTTGTTTTTAAAACGTATCACTCGTTGGTTTCTGTAAATTTATTCATTTTTACTGAGATCGTTGCAACGCACGACGGGTCTGCTAGTTAAATATAATTTTTACTGCCATTATTTGAAATCTATAACTTAAAAATTATAACTATACTAGATGCCCGCGGCGTAGCATACGCCACAGATTTGCTCATAGATAGTGCAAAGAAAGTTGAGGGGGGGTGAACAGACATACGCAACATCACGATGAAAACAGAACAACGCGAATGAACCTCGGATGCGGGGATAACTGCGACGCATTGTTGATCTGGAAACATGTGCACTGTGGTTAGCCACTTGCCACCCCGCACACCCTAGCTTGCCAACCATAAACTAATTGACATAACCTGAAAAGGGTCATTCGTCAAGCTTATTTCCACTCGTCTTGTGCTTGTTATGGTGATCGAAAAGATAGTGGAAAATAAAATGAACGGGCACAAACACAAACATTTTTAAAAATTAAAATAGTAATGTCTTAGCGGGGGGGGGGGGTGGAACCTGCGACCTCCGGGTGTTACTGAACTCAACTGTCCCTTAACCCGACGCTGGGTCGTTGTGGCACCATTTTGAGCTGCACACTATCTCACTACCTTCTGTGAGTCGCTAAATGACAGGCGGTCCACTCTTTGATATTGTCCTCCCAACTCTTCCTTGGTCTGCCTCTTTTTCTTCAATGATATAACCATTTCGCTACGAAATACAGACGTTATTTAGATATTCTGAAAGAACATAGTAATTGACTTCAATTCAACGAATTGTTGAATGACCCCCCCCCCCCACGCTTTCTACTACCAGTTTGATTGGTGTCCGGCATGGTTGGACCATTATAAGAATTATAAATATAGAAAACTATAATTGTATATGGCATCTGTCCGTCTACGAAAGACGATAGATTTAACTTTATTATTTGCAGCTCTTGGTGTGGCTGATGAGACCAATCCTTGAGTGGCAGTCTCTTCTGCATGTTACACACACGAGTGTACTGGGGCAGTGTTGCCTGGCCTTTCTCCTCGCTGTTTTTTCAACTAAACTAAACACATATTCTTTGGACCTGAGATCTAATCTCTTAAGGCCTTGGCTATTACTTGGGCAATCTGCTCCATCTGTTGGGCAGTGCCATACAACATTGTCTGAACGGAGGACTCCCCTGCCCCCCTAACCTCCCCGGCTATGTCAAGCGCGGGACATGACGTCAACAAGTGTGTGATCGTCTCAGAGGCTTGGCTGCAATTGCGGCAATTGGGGTCCCTGTTGTGATCCAGCGTTGTTTTTTCAACTGCCTCTTCCCTAGTTAGCTCCTCTGCTCTTAGTGATCCTTCTTTAACTATAGCCCGACACGTGTTCCTATCCTCAGCCAGGTTTTCCCAGTTTTGTATGTCAATGTTGGCTACTTTCATTTCTCTCCTGCATATGTCTGTGTATCTGAGACATGGCCGACCAACCGACCTTTTCCTAGTTGCCAGCTCGCTATATAGCACATCTTTGGGTATGCGACCAGTTTGCATTTTCTTGACGTGTCCAAGCCAACGGAGGGGTCTTTGGCTTAGTATGGCTGGAGTGCTGCCCTTAAAATAACGAGGTTTTAAACAACAAAACAAAAAAATCAACAACTAGTTAAACGAAACTCACTGATCTTGAGCAAAATAAGTGTTTGCTACAATATAATAAAGTAGAAATAGGGGACATTTTTAAAAACTTACACGTTAAAGAATGTAAACTTAGAGCTAGAGAAGCAACTTTCTGCATGATATAAAGACCCTAATAAGATAGCAACCTCTGGAAAAAGTCAAAAAACAAACTTTCCAAGGTCCAATAAGTCCACTCTGTATAAATTATATAATTATATAATAGAGACAGAGAGACACTAGTGCACGTACACACACCATTGTAATACGGCCTTTTGTTGGAAACACTACTGGCGTGCGTGCTTGAAATCGTATGTGTAAAAGTAGCACAACAACAAAAAAGCGTATGGTTCGCTTGGATGAATGATAACACTCCGTCATATTCCACCTCTCATGTGTGTAAGTAACTTTACTGGCTACAATACAGGGAACGACTCGCGCAATAACTGATATAATGGAAGTAAATTGACTGAACTTGAGTTGTAAAAATGTTAATGATAGGAGACAAGGGGAAAAAATTGACCAGACTATGCCACATTTTCGAAACACCCCGAAGAGAAGACAAAGTCAAAGTTCTTTAAATAGATTTAATTAAAAGTCAAACTTGGCGAGCCTCAGCCATGGTCAACAATATGGAATAGAGGCAGAAAATAGAAGAAAAAAAAACAACAACAAAAGAATGTCATGTCATGAAGTTCTATTTGAAGGCGACTCCCCCCTCCCCCCACAAAGAATAACCAGTGGCGTAGCTAGAGCTTTTGCCGCCCGGGGCGGTCTCCAATTTGCCGCCCTTTTAGGGAAGTCCACAAATGACGTCACACATGTGGGGGTTGAGGGTTTGAAGTCACATCAAAACTCGCAAATTTAAATAAAAGTACCACTTAAATATATGATTACCGAAACTTTATTTAATAAAGTTTTACATGGTTTCACACGTGTTACGATATTAGAGTGCAGCCTTACACTAAAAAAAATATTTAAATGACAAAAAATTGATTAGAAATATGCTCATTTTCAAATAGATAATACGGCTTTTATGGCCGGGGGGGGGGATCTTTGTGATGTCACATTGAAGAAGGGGTCTAAGTTTTTGTGACGACGTGTGACCAGAGGGGCAGGGGGTGATTATCAGCCAAAATCGCGTGACGTCATTTGAGGACGGCCACTTAAGTCAATCGTGTGATGGTTTTTATAAATTAATAAATATTAAGAAATAATTGTAATTGAAAGGAAGTAAATTATAAAAGTAAAAGGTGTGGAACATTTTAACCATTCCATGCCATATTGATGTAAGCATTAATAAAAGAGGCCAAATAAGATGCCTTTGTTAAAAGCCACGAGAAAGTTTTTAAGGTCGCAGGCCCCCCACCCCAAAATGAGACAAAAAACATATTTCAAATTTACACCCAAAATTATTAACAATTATTTTGATTTATAAATATATGATTTGTTTTATAAACAAATAAATTGAATACATTAGTAAGTAAACATATTTATAAATTTACTTACCTAACTTTCATAATAGAAATCGTGTATTATTTTATGTGAATTTAAATTATTTTTAATGTCTTGTTATATGTTTAGACAATATTGCAAGATTTTGTGGTCTTAAATCACTCATTGTGGAACGAAATTATTTTTTTTAAATCAACTGCATTTTGGAGAACCTCCTTTCATAACTAGATACACTGATAGCAATTTTTGAAAACATACTTTGCAAAATTATAATGTTGGGTAAAGAATGTTCCAATCTATACTATTTAATCAATTTTGATGGATCAAGGAGGCATTCCCCCCCCTGTTTTTCTAAAATAATGCCTCTTCTTGTAGTGTAGGTAAAGCCAGGGCTGGTGTTAAGCTACTGCCACCTATGTGGCCGCAGTGGGTTCACGCTTTCTTAGGCCCCATCTATTTTAATTTTCACTTATTACCCTCATCCCTACCCAAATTGGGCCCCACGCATCCATGTTCGCCTACTAAGCTGCATAAGGCCCCGCAACTGCAAAGACTGGCCCTGTGAACAGCCATAAAAACCTGGAACCTTTTTCATTCAATTTGAACTGTTTTTTGTCAATGGTAATAAAGAAATTTATTTGATGGTTAAGATTTACAATTCGTAGATTACATGGTATTAAGCACGAATATTTTCTATTACTTTCTTTTATAATTACATTTATGGATAAAAACATTTCTCGTTGTACGACTTGCTCTAAAGATGGAACCCCGTCTCCTGAATTTTCTCCCCTCATACTTATTCTCCTTCGAGCACGCGTTCAGTTGATATCCAATTCTCTAGAATCTATAACAGCGCTCTGTATTAGCACAAAACTTTTTTCAATGAAATGGGTTGGCACTATTTATTTTAAAGAAAACGGGTTTCCATAAATTGAGATACTATAGAAAAGAAAAAAAAATATTGCAATGATCTGAGTAAAGTTCTAGCATCTGATCTCATTTTACTAGTTACTGATTCAGATGTCAATTTTTTCCATGACGTTTGAAATTTTTAAATATACCTTTTCGAAATTATTTATGTTATAACGATGTTTATTAACGGATAGATTTGAATATTTTCAAGTTCTTGCGCTAAATCTAAATAATTTTTAATAAAATAAAAATAATAAAAACATTATTTACGCATTTCTCTAATTGGATAGACATAGCATTTTTAAGAAATAATCTATATATTTTAATGAAAAACACAAATTATGTGTGCTACTTTAATGCAATAAAAACAAAATACATTAAATTTTTAGTAAGTTACCTTAAAATAGTTTTCTAAAACTGAAACAGTAATGTAAATTACTACTTGCAAGTTAAACACGATATTTGAAGCACCATGTCATGTAGGTACTTATTAGCGCATCATTCTGCGCATGTCGAAATTCCACGCAAAAAATTATAATAATAGTACATATTATTCGGCCCAGTGGTCATGTGTTGTTGTTTTTTTTAAAGCAATTTTCTTATAATAGCGCCATTGTAACGCATACTGCTTAAATTTCCAAACAAATCAAATTATTTTTTAAAGCGATTTTTAATTTTTGAACGTGTTTGCGTTAGTTGTAACAACCACTATGTAATCAAACAGATGTTGCGTGAATCCGTTAATTAAGATTCGAAATTAAGAGCATTTTTGTTTCACCTTGGTTTTGCCCCTTCAAAAGAAAATGGGCGGTTGTCCGAAATGGCTCCATTTTGCAAATAAATGCCCCTAAATGCCGCCCTTTAGATAAGTGCCGCCCGGGGCGGACCGCCCCCCTCCGCCCCCCTAGCTACGCCACTGAGAATAACATTTCCTTCTCAACAGTATGTTAGCAAGCACTTGACTCGTCGCACCAAATTAAAATGAGGTTTATTTAATGTACATAACTTATTTTTATTTAAGGTCTTTTAGCATTCAAAAAATCTTTAAAATATTTTTAGAATATGTCATTTAATGTATAATATGTTAGGCCTATATGTTAAAAATAATATGCTTTTTTTCTGGTTACGGATAAATCAGTTTTCCCTTATTTTTTAAGTTAAAGATGCGTTTGATATACGTCCTGTTTTGTATAATTCCAAGCGTCTAGAACGGATTAAGGATATATATGGAGCTTCCACTGTAATTGACTTTTAGTTCCTCTCTTGGTCTCTATAAAAGTATTTTAAAAAATTTAAATAAAACTTATTTTTATAATAATGTTTATTTAGGTTTGTGTTTTTATGATTAGTGCAGACTTATTAATTCTGCAATAGTCCGAAAATTCTATACCTCCAAAATGAATGAATAGTATTACACCTCTGTCTATATGGTACTGCATTTTAAAATACTTCAAGCACATATTGTGCAGGCTGGTGCTGCCGACGCTGGTGTTTTCTACCTAGATATAAGTTTTGTTTTTTTTTACAGTATAAGGATTTTATATTAAAACAATCAAATCAATGATGAAATGTTTGACAAATAAATATATGCAATAGGGCGTACAAGGAGAGGTGCTCCCTTATTGAACTTATACAAATCGAACACTGTGGATATCCAATGTTTTAGCTAAATTATCATTCTTAGTGCTTGTATGTTTGGACGTAATGTAAGTTGTTTTGTTGAATTTGTGGAAGAGTGCTACAAATTCATGTACTTTTCATTTCATTGTAAGGATTTAAATAATGTTGGAAATTCCATCTGGCTTATTAGGCAGGAAATAAAAAGCGGGGAAGACTTTTAAAAAAAACAACAAAAAACCCATTTCTTTGGATTTTGTCCTCCTTGTTCCCGTGGTTACTTCCCTTCGAATATTTGAAAGAAATGTTCGATAATTCATATTTTGCTAAAGCTTTAAGTATTGCTTCCCTTAGGGAGAATATCTATAACTATTTATAGAACTCTAGTAACTTATTGCACAACTTCCGGGAAATCACAATTTGTTTATTTTAAGTTTTCTAAATTCCACACACTCAATTCAATTCGCTTAAATACGGCGTCAGTTGCGTATTGAGCATTTACCTTTTTGGTATAGGTCCAAAGTTCAATATAATTGCTTAAATTATCATAGTAATCACAGTCATAGGTAAGAATCAATAAACTAAATTTTTACTAATTTTTGCTAATTTACTAATGTAAAAAAAAAGTTTTTAAAGTTGTAATAGTTTTATAGGTATTAACAGGTATTATAAGCATATAAATATAAGTATAAGTAAATTAGTTTAGTTTATATTAATTATTATTTATAAATAAATGAATTTTTAAATTTCTACATACTTTACATAGTCAGACATAGTGTGAGATAGCCTATTTTATTACCACTATTACTATTACACTTTAATTTTATTATTTTTTATATTTACTTTCTTATAATTGATAATAATTGATATAACTATAACTATAACATTGACTCAGTCATTGACAATGTCATTGTTATATTTATATTATATAAATTATTGTTATTAACAATATTTTTAATTTAATAAATCAAATATTTTAATATTAAACTTCAATTACATTTATTCATTCATATCAATAATATTTAAAATTAAATATTTTTTTCAATGAAAATATAAAATGTATTATTAAAATTTGATATAATTTTATTATAATCCCAGTGATCCCAGGTATGCTAAGACTAAGATTATGATTAAGTTTAAGATTGAATAATTGATTGACTTGATTGACATGAATTCATGAATCAGTAAAATGAGTAATCAGTAACACAAGTTACAGATATGTTTTATTTATTTTGCATAGATTTTTGAATTGATATTGAATAATATTGAATGTCCCTTTGAGTCTTACAGACTGACTTAAGGCTAAATTAAGCGTAAAAGAGCTGCCAGATTCATTACTGGAGAATATTCAAAACTGACAAAAGTAGCACCGTTAGTCGTTAGTTAAATCATTAAACCTTGAAACACTAGAGGATAGAAGAACCAAGAGTAAATTAGTAATTATACATAAGGCAATTAATTCTAATTTAGAAATACAACACAAAGATAACCTAATACAACCCTCAAATAGACATAAAGTTAAAAACACCTTTCTTATTCCATATGCAAGAACAAACACATACAAGTTTTCTTACTTTCCGTCCGGTATTCGGGCGTGGAATGTGTTGCCTGAAGAAACCAGGAAAGCCACCACTTTATCATCTTTTAAAACTCTAGTAAGAATACAGGACTAAACACAAACCATAGAAATATGTAGGACGCAATAATCTTCTGTACAGAAGGAGCATCTGTAACCTATAAGATAAGATAAGATAAATCTATTTTTAAAAATGTTTATTTTTTTATTTTATTTTTTTTGGTCTGATCATTTCGATGATCATGTTTCATATCATTCATATCAATAAATGTCATAGTCTTAAGTAAATTCTCTTTAGCACTAAATAATTTTTATGCCATAAATTATCGGTCTACACTTTGCTATGGACTGTGGCAAGGGTTAATCAGTTAGTGAGTAACATCTTAAGTCTAGTAAAAATGTATCACTGACAGTGTGTATGTGTGTGTGATTGTTTGGTTAGGGCAAGGGGTGGCTTCCTACAACTCAACATTTCGACATTTCAATTCAATAAAAGTAAAAAGGGAGAGGTAATAAGCTATGTCATGTGCCTTAATTCCTCCTTTGAGTTTGAATGTTTGAGCTCTTAATATTTTGGAAGTAAAATATGGTGACATTAATAGTCACATTAGCTATCAAATCAAAAGTAACATGCAAAGAAAGCCAAAGTCAAATAATATTAATAATATTTACATTTTTTAGGTATGTTAGCACATTTAGCAATTTTTGACAGTATGATAAAGAGTGTAATTATTACTATTGCATTAAGTTGAAGCCTTGTAGCCTTGCTTAAAACTCTGATCAGTCAAAGCAAGTGATTGCATCAAAAACTTCTGACAAAAGTTCTTAATAAGGGTAAGAACAGCTAGAAATATATTTTGTCCTCAATCATAATGGATATACAACTTAGCTATTTAGTATCTTTGTATTTATTACAGTTTTCCATCCAAGTATGGCAGCATCTGTGTCTACAGCTAAGGCAGGATCAGAAAACTCCAAGAATTATGATATCATGGACCAAACTAAGGAAGTTGCATCCATCAAAGCAGCTTTCCCCAACAGTAGCAGGGTTATAAGTGATGTTGGTAACTACACCAATGTTGTCACAGTGCAGCCTGAACAAATGGATGTTACAATAAAATTTCAATTAACATGTAAGGCTAATAAATATTTATGATCTTTCATAAGAAACTGTAGAGTGTAAAGTTAAAGCAAATGATGAGGCTAAGTGTATTTCTAAGTCTAAGACACATGTCAATAATTTTTTATGCATATCAAGCCCTGTAAATTACTTCTGTTGTACTTTTGTAATAGGTATCCAGTGAGTATCCACTGTCTGGATCAATATTCTATCTTTGTAAAAATATCAATCAATGAATACCATCTTTATTTTCCTTTGCAATAGAAATATTAGTACTAGGTAATTAACTGCTTGTAAATTATTTTCTAACAATTATAAAAAAAATATATTATTTAAAACTTCATAATCACATTGAATTTTTTAAAAATATTAAAATTACTCCAATAAATATTTTATTTTAAATTTTTGCATAAGTTCTTAATGCAATTCCATAAAAAATTAATTTCATTTTCATTTTAAAAATTTTCTAGCCGCCTACCCAAGTGTTATACCTGAGATATCAATACGCTCAGAATCCTTGTCACCCGAAAATATCACAGATGTCACACAGAATTTGAGATCTCATGCCAGAAAGCTGACAGGTCAGCTCATGATTCAAAAACTGATACAAGAGGCAGAGAGAGAACTGCGTGCCCTGGGGCTCAAGCCAGGAAAGGCAACCCTAGCCACCAGTGGTAAAACACAGACGAAGAAAAGGAAACAAAAAAAGAAGAAAATATTAGAACAGGAAGAAGATGAAAATAAGAAGCTGCCATCAATGAAAACTGCAGACGATGTTGTAAAGAGAATCATCTGGGATGATCATTTGGATAAAGATGACTTTATAGTTGGGTATCTTGACCGATTTAAGGGACTTGTGGAGAAGAGCTTCTCAGACTTCACCTGGGAAGACCTTTCCTCTGTAGATAATGATGTTCTTGCTGTGCCGAAACATAGAATTCAGTATTTTAAATATAAGACCGTCAAAGTGTGGGACAAAACTAGACGAATTGACAATGTTTTTGGTTCTGCCGAAGGAACAAAAACAATTGATGTGGTTATGAAAGAATTTGAAGAGATGGGTGACCTTCAGCCAGTTGGTGCTGCTGTTGCTAATGGGACGAGTAGTGATTCTGAAACTGATGATGATAGTCTTGACGACAGTGATGATGATGATGATGATGGTATCACTGTTACTATTGGACCAACAGCCAGCATTGGCACTGATGCTAAAAACAGAGCCCAGCAAAAACAGAATGAGGATGACAAAACTGACAGAGACAATGAAGAAATAAACGGATTCAATCCATATTGGCGGGACAAGCTGCGACCAAACTACTTCCTGTGCGTCAGAATCAGCAATGAAGATATCATGGACAAGATCTGTAACATACAGGACAGGTTGATGGAGGCTGAGCCACTGTTCAGTGAGTGCTGCATCCCTGGTGTAGCACTTCATGTTACACTTAACACACTTGGCCTGGACACTCCAGAGCATGTCGCTCACTGTGTTGAGACATTGAAGAAAATTAAACCAGAATTGAAGTCGGCCTTGCCCAAATCACTGCTGAAACTTCAAGGTGTTTCAAACTTTTACAATCGGGTGATTTATGCACAGGTCCAGTATGAACAAGATTTTATTGACTTTCGTAATTTGCTGAAAACTCTTCTGACAGAGGCTGGTGTTCAGATAAGAGATGGGTATGAGTTCGTACCTCATGTGACCATCATGAAAACAACGAGGCCCGTCTCCAGGCTGCGGGGCACAAAAAATGTCAACCCGCAGCTGTATTCCAAATACGTCAACACTGACTTTGGAGAGCAGAAGATAGAAAGTATTTATCTATGTTCCATGGGGGATGACAGGAGAGAAGATGGTTTTTATAAGACTCCCCTGGAGTTGCACTTCAGTGCTTAAGTCCGAGTGTGTTTGATACAATTATTGTAAGAGATGTTGGTTTTTGTATTGCCAGAAAACAATTGTGATTCCTATAATTCCAAATTTTTCTTGAATAATTCCTTATTTTTAACTTTTTAAAATGTAAATATTTATTTACATTTGTTGTCATAAAAGCACTTGTGATAATTATAAAACTATAATAATTCTGCTTAACTTATTTTTTGTTATGGCTATACAATAAATTCTTTTTTTTTTAAATGTTATAGTAGTTTGTACTAGCTAGTCATTAAGGCTTCCTATGTGTTTGCCAATAAATCGCAAAAGCTTTTAAACATTTTGTGTTTGACTGACTTATTAAGCAGGTCAATGCCATAAATTCCAAAAGATTAAATCAGTCACATATTATTTTACCATAGACTTAAAACACCCGTGTACAGTTGTACATGTTGAAATATTGAAATTCTTATTAGTAGCAATTTATCTTATTCTGGGAATTCATTACAAATTTTTTATTTCCCTCTATTTCACTGTTTTATAACATAGAATTGTATGTTAATATAGATTTTAGTAGGTATTTGATATAATTCACATATATTATAATATATTCCAAATTATAAAAGAGCAATATCTTTTTTTAATAAATATTTATTTATATGTGATAAAACTGATTATTTATAACAAATTAATCAGTGTTGTACTTTTACTTTATGTTGACTTTATGTTTTGCCTCTGGTGAAATTCCAACTAGTTTGACCCACCAATAAAAACCACAAACATGTTGATATTTTATAAGCCTGAAGTGTTGCTTGGTATGATCACTGGCATCCAATTGTGTCTGGTTTTTGGGGGTTCGCATAGAGCTGTAATGTTAAAATAGAAATGTACAGTCTATACCAGTTGGAAGTATAAAATATACATGAGTTGAATGTTGTCATCTATACCAGGGACTCCCAAATGTTTTTCATTAGTGCTCCTCAGAATTTTCACTTCAAAGTACAACATGTCCCACCCCCAGCCCACAAATTTATTTTTCTCAGGATATTAAAAATATAAAAAGAATTAACAAATAAATATGTCTTTTCCAACATTTTTAAGTCCTATATATTAACTTCACCTTCTCTCTGTCTGTTGTGAACCCGCCCAACCACGGAAGAACAAAAGTAAAAATTGTCCCACTTCCCATGATCCTATCAAGGATCAAGCTGAAATTTACCATATAGACTTGTATCACCTAACAATGCATTGTACCACAATTTCTGATCAATTGAAAGTACCGTAATTAAATTAATGAATTTTTAGTTAACCCCTATGTAGCATGTGTAGCCATCTGCTATAGTTGACCTCCACGGGTCAATGGAGTTCACTCCAGCCCCCATGTCACAGGCGTCTGTTGCACAGTGCTTATTATATTGAACATAGTCAATACTTTTATTTATATAATATATATGTGATTTGTAATCAAAAACTTTCTTTTTACGGGTTGTTTTTATCAATATATTTTTGTACCCTTCAGTGATTCATCCTGTACAAACAGGGAAATATTTGAGACATATTTAAAGTGATCAGCTGATTTAGCTGGCCAAAGCTCAATTCACACTTAAGGTTGCAGGTCAAACTGGATAAACATTCAAAAATCTGGAGAAAAAAAAACCTATTAAATATTTTCATAATAAAAATATTTGGCTTATACATTACTAATTGTAATTCCATTAGTTAAAACAGTTTTTTCAGCTTCATTTTTTTTTTTACTGCTTAAAGTTTTTTTAAAAAGAGATTTATGTCTGCAAATATAAAGTTGCAATTTCCGCACCTATCACCAATGCTTTATGAAACACTATGATATTTACTTGTCTGTGATTCACACTTTTTGATTCATACGAATTAGAGTACCATGCTAAATGGCCTCGAATATGAATAGCCTTACATGAGAAGGAAACAACTCAGAGTTTAGCATGGTTAAGGTGCTAATTAGGAAATTTGAATAACTTTTTAGCATGCAGTTTTTATAAATATTTCTGCCTGAAATTCATCGCATGGTGTGAATAAAGGTGTGCACTGTTTAAGATAAAACTGTACACTGGCTCTGGTGGGACATGCAGACCTGATATATTGACCCATCTATGTTAAAGTAATATTGACACACTATCACATCCATGTTAAAGTAATACTGACACACTATCACTTACATCCATGTTAAAGTAATACTGGCACACTATTACTTACATCCATGTTAAAGTAATACTGACACACTCTCACTTACATGTTAAAGTAATATTGGCACACTATTACATCCATGTTAAAGTAATACTGACACACTATCACTTACATGTTAAAGTAATACTGACACACTATCACTTACATGTTAAAGTAATACTGACACACAATCACTTGCATGTTAAAGTAATACTGACACACTATCACTTACATGTTAAAGTAATACTGACACACTATTACATCCATGTTAAAGTAATACTGACACACTATCACTTGCATCCATGTTAAAGTAATACTGGCACACTATTACTTACATCCATGTTAAAATAATACTGACACACTATCACTTACATCCATGTTAAAGTAATACTGGCACACTATTACTTACATCCATGTTAAAGTAATACTGACACACTATCACTTACATCCATGTTAAAGTAATACTGACACACTATCACTTACATGTTAAAGTAATACTGACACACTATCACTTACATCCATGTTAAAGTATTACTGAGACACTATCACTTACATGTTAAAGTAATACTGACACACTATCACTTACATCCATGTTAAAGTAATACTGACACACTATCACGTACATGTTAAAGTAATACTGACACACTATCACGTACATGTTAAAGTAATACTGACACACTATCACTTACATCCATGTTAAAGTAATACTGACACACTCTCACTTACATGTTAAAGTATTACTGACACACTCTCACTTACATGTTAAAGTAATACTGACACACTATCACTTACATCCATGTTAAAGTAATATTGACACACTATCACGTACATGTTAAAGTAATACTGACACACTATCACGTACATGTTAAAGTAATACTGACACACTATCACTTACATGTTAAAGTAATACTGACACACTATCACGTACATGTTAAAGTAATACTGACACACTATCACTTAACTGTTTGTATCACTAGCATATCACCAGCTTAAATGTTGAAAATTGTCTCTTACCTTTTTTCAGTGTCATATTTATGTCTGCAAAACATGACACATACATTTTATTGACAACTCTGTCGAGACGGGGTGGTCTCAATATGGCTCGACAGACAAGTAAGGTCGTGGAACTGACATGACCTAAAACTGACAACTCCTGGCAAGGTAAAGCCAAAGTCCGAAATGTTAGGTGCTAGTCATGTATGATTACAGTCACTGTACGGATCTTAGGCAAAGCATCTAGATGCGATGCCGATGATGAAAACCAAAGTACCCGTTGAGGGTCGGGTTTCTTCGAAGCGACCGTTTCGCCCCCCTCAATTAACTAGCAACGCCACAGAGCGGTTCCGGTTTAGGGCAAGGAGCATCAGTACGGATTAGCAAAATGAAAAGGAATCGCTTGGAACGCATCGGAGGCCAGCACTCTAAGGAAATCTTTCAGTGGGAGTGTTACTCCCTAGGTATAAGGTCATTGATGATCCCCGGCGGTCCTAACCATAGAGACTCGTCAGCTTTGCCGGGGTGGCGCCGAAGTGATGGCGAGTCGAAGTAGGAAAAATCACTTCGGGAGGTCAACTTAACTTAGTGGGAGGCATTTTCGGCCTAGTGTCCTGGACGTCCAGGTGGCCGCTTCTAGAAGCGAACGCTGGGGAGGGGGGGACTTCTCAGCTTTTACGTTGTTCAGGGGGCAAGAGAGCTGAGGGGGTTTTCCGGGAAACATGTAGGATTAATTGACAACTTTAGCTTACTCTAGTCTGGTGGTGACCGTGCCACTTGCGGCTCTTCTTTGAACACTCTGCAGCTCACGAAAAATGTATAAAATTAAATCTTTTCGTCTGAATTATATAATATAAAAAATGAAAGAAATTGCTGAAAATAATTAGGGCTTGATCTGGATTAAGAAATAGAAGGCTCGTCTGGTATGTATCAGCTGCAGACTTGCTGAGCTAAGGTATGGAATGTATCAGCTGCAGACTTGCTGAGCTAAGGTCTGGAATGTATCAGCTGCAGACTTGCTGAGCTAAGGTCTGGTATGTATCAGCAGCAGACACTACTTTTCGCTTAGTTTCAAGTTGGTGCCACTTCAACTGAAGTAAGTAATGCCATGGCTTTGAATATTACTGGTACTAGGGGACCTTATTCTCACAGAACTTCGCACTGTATTTACCATCTACCAACCAGATTTTAACTAACTAGCTAGTTCCAGGGCTTCTCATCAGTTTTAATTATAATGTATAATACATTAATTATCGGTCTATTTTCCGCGTTTTTCTATTGAAAAATTTTAAATATTTAAAAACTTGTTTATTGTATAGGCTAATTGTAACACTTATATTTCTTCATCATAAGTTAAACTACTGTTTAAAAAAAAGGCACTCGGTCTGTTAGCGTATTGCTTTCGTGTGTGATCACCCATTTGGACAAATATATCTTTGTATATTTTATATTCAGATAGCATTGGTAATTTTTGTATGCTCTAAGTTCAATAACCTTTGCTGAAAGATCTTCAAAGAAAAAGCCACAAAGAGACAATATAAGAGCGAAAAAATAACTGTAGAAATTGAAACGAAACGTAAATTCATTGAAAAGCGAGAACAATATGTAATCTAGCGTGCACATAGAATCGGTCAAAATCAAAGATCAGCACTATGATCAAGAACAAAAAATTAAGGAGATGGATGCTTTAAATGGAGTGTCGAGAATGTCTACAAAACGGTTACGACACATTTTCGTCAAATTTTGAAGCGTTGGCAAAAATCAAATATCTTTTGACAGTTTTCTAGTTAAAAAGGGATTCATCATTTTTCATAAATTCACATGTTCATTTAGTTGTTGTTGTTGTTGTTTTTTGTTGTTTTTTTTTTGTCTCAACTCAAAAGTATATTCCAAGTGTGTTAATAAACTCTTTAACAATTCATAAGTAATTTTATTTGCATAAATAGTAATACAAGTTTTTGAAAACTGATATTTTTTTCAGAATGGAACGCATTATCCTATTTTACATTGATTTGTTTGGATGAAATTGTGTCGCTTAATGAGTGTTTCGCTTTTAACGAGTAAGATTTCGGAACGAATTATGCCCGTTATAAGAGGTTCCACTGTGTCTCACTATTCCTAATAAAAATTCTGTATCTCAAGCTTCTAGTTTTAAAATATAAAATACCTATGTGTGCCATATTCTTTAATTGTCAAATGTCAAAATTAAGCCCCCAAAAATGTGATTTTGGGGAAGTCTGCACACTCTGAAAGTCTGGCCACAAAAACAGTTGTTTGGGAAGTTGAGGTTACAACATGACGTCACATCTTGGGGAGAAAAGTCTTCAGATTTAATGGAATTTTTAAAGTGAATTTCAAATCCCGACTACTTTCATTGAAATTACTTTTCATTTTGGCGGACTAAATCGCTGCCATGTCAGTAGTTGTTTTTTTTTTCTCTCTCTAAAAATCAACCTTCGTCTCAAGTGTTCTTTATCATACTAAACTCTAACATAGGAGAAAGACATTGTTGACAGGAATATTGTTACATGTTGAGAACTTTGTCCAATATTGTTACATGTTGACAACCTTGTCAAATATTGTTACATGTTGACAACCTTGTCAAATATTGCTACATGTTGACAACTTTGTCTAATGTTGTTACATGTTGACATCTTTGTCCAATATTGTTACATGTTGACAACCTTGTCAAATATTGCTACATGTTGACAACTTTGTCTAATGTTGTTACATGTTGACAACTTTGTGCAATATTGTTACACTTTGACTAGTTTGACCAATATTGCTACATGTTAACTACTTCGTCCAATATTGTACAATGTTGACTGCTTATTGTTCCATGCCATAACAGTTGGGTCCTGAATGCCTTGGGGGAAAACAAAAACTGGTAGCCGTATTTTATACGAGTTTTTTGTTACATTTCCAATCAGCTGTAACATTGATTTATCAGTAAAACCATGGTTTCATGTGAGGCAGAGTACACTGCTCACAGTGCTCACAGAACTCTTCAGTTTATACTTGTATTTGTTGTGTTCAGCTATTTTCGGTAATTATCAAGAGTTTCTGACAACAATTTTTATATTTGATATTGGCATTCACATTAAAATAGAAATAGTAGAGAAACCATTTCAAATTTTTTTATAGTATTACAATCTCTGAAATCCACCGAGCTCTGATAACATGGGCACCTGAAGTTAGATGGGGAACAAGTAAAGAGGAGCATAATGACCAGAGTTATCATGTTGGCTCATAAAGAAATGGAATAAGAGTAAAAAATATTCTAAAATTTTTAACATTTTACTTTTAGCATTATAACAAATTGCATTTCATTGTGCACGTAAACAGTAACAAACGAGCGTTTTTATGTAAGTACATGTATTAGCACAGTAACAATCAAGCGTTGGTATGTAAGTATTAACACAGTAACAAAGAAGTGTTGGTATGTAAGTATTAACACAGTGTCACAAACGAGCGTTGGTATATATGTATTAACACAGTGTCACAAACGAGCGTTGGTATGTATGTATTTACACAGTAACAATTAAGCGTTGGTATGTAAGTATTAACACAGTAACAAAGAAGTGTTGGTATGTAAGTATTAAGACAGTAACAAACTAGCGTTGGTATGTAAGTATTAACACAGTAACAAAGAAGTTTTGGTATGTAAGTATTGACACAGTAACAATGAAGTGTTGGTATGTAAGTATTAACACAGTAACAAACTAGCGTTGGTATGAAAGTATTAACACAGTAACAAAGAAGTGTTGGTATGTAAGTATAAACACAGTACAAAGACGTGTTGGTTTGTAAGTATTAACACAGTAACAACCAAGCGTTGGTATGTAAGTATAAACACATTTACAAAGAAGTGTTGGTATGTAAGTATTAACACAGTAACAAAGAAGTGTTGGTATGTAAGTATTAACACAGTTACAAACGAGCGTGGATTTACCTATTTTTAAAGATAAATGTTCAGAAAATCCAAGGTCCACTTTCTCTTAAAGTGTAAGAAATTAAATAATTGTGACATTCGCTTTTTTAAATTTTAGAGCCAGTAAAATCCGATTTTTATTGCGACGTAATTCTAACATAGACATGATTGAAAAAGTGAAATAGAAAAAATGTAGTTTGGGTGCTTCTGTTTCTTCTTTGTTCCGTGTATACGAATAGCGGTCATCCATAAAATAGGTCACGATATTTTTGACCAGATTTAATTCACCCCTCCCTCCTGTCACAAACTGTCACATATAATGCACACCGCCCCCACCCCTTCAAGTACGTCAAAGTTTCGAACATAAATAACATTTTTGTGTGAACAAATAAATAAATTTTAATATAAAACACCGTGACATCACACACGGCCTGACACTCCCCCTCCCACTGTCACACTTTCTTATACTTACCCCCCCCCCAAATCCGGAGCGTGACGTACTTTATGGACGGCTCCATATGAGATAATTTCAATATTTTGTTAAATTAAACATTTCTAATTTTAAAAAAAAACTGTTTACAACCAACGTCTAGAACTCTAGCTAGACGTGCTAGAACTATATCTGCTTGAATTAGACCTGTTAGAACTAGACCTTCTTAGCCTACTGGACCTGTTTAACCTAATAGATCTGCTAGAACTAGACCTGTTAGAACTGGGCCCACTAAACTTTGCTGACCTACTACACCTGATAGAACTAGACCTACTAGACCTTATAGACCTACTAGACCTTATAAACCTACTAGACCTTATAGATCTGCTAGACCTAATAGATCTGCTAGAACTAGACCTTATAGATCTGCTAGACCTAATAGATCTGCTAGAACTAGACCCACTAGACCTTATAGATCTACTAGACCTAATAGATCTGCTAGAACTAGACCTGCTAGACCTTATAGATCTGCTAGACCTAATAGATCTGCTAGAACTAGACCTGCTAGACCTTATAGATCTGCTAGACCTAATAGATCTGCTAGAAATAGACCTGTTAGAACTAGACCTACTAGTACTACACCTGGCTCTGATTGAAACAACACAAAAATGTCCGATAACCAGCGCTGCACTCAACATCGGATCCTGTTGACCTTACTTTCATGTTCTCTCCCTTGAATTGAAACGCATAAAATAATAATAATAATAAAAACCCAACCGTATTCACGCGATACGTGATTATCAGCAACGATTATGTCTGGTAACACCTTGTTAGCGGAGCGAATCACAATCTATGCCCAGGTCTCGCCTCATTGCACTCAGTGTATCTCACACTCTAACATGCACAGATCCCGCCTCATTGCACTCAGTGTATCTCACACTCTAGCATGCCCAGGACCCGCCTCATTGCACTCAGTGTATCTCACACTCTAACATGCCCAGGGCCCGCCTCATTCACTCAGTGTATCTCACACTCTAACATGCCCAGGGCCCGCCTCATTCACTCAGTGTATCTCACACTCCAACATGCCCAGGGCCCGCCTCATTCACTCAGTGTATCTCACACTCTAACATGCCCAGGACGCGCCTCATTGCACTCAGTGTATCTCACACTCTAACATGCCCATATCCCGCCTCATTGCACCTAGTGTATCTCACACTCTAACATGCCCAGGGGTCGCCTCAATGCACTCAGTGTATCTCACACTCTAACATGCCCAGGGCTCGCCTCATTGCAATCAGTGTATCTCACACTCTAACATGCCCAGGGCTCGCCTCATTGCACTCAGTGTATCTCGCACTCTAACATGCCCAGGGCTCGCCTCATTGCACTCAGTGTATCTCACACTCTAACATGCCCAGGGCTCGCCTCATTGCACTCAGTGTATCTCACACTCCTACATGCCCAGGTCCCGCCTCATTGCACTCAGTGTATCTCACACTCTAACATGCCCAGATCCCACCTCATTACACTCAGTGTATCTCACACTAACATGCCCATATCCCGCCTCATTGCAC
>MUZC01001686.1:699355-713677 GCA_002072015.1 Radix auricularia
CCCCCCCCCCCCCCCCCCCCCAAAGAAAAAAAAATTAAATTAAAAAATAACATTAAATTTTAAAAACGAAGTATTTATGTTATTTTATGATAAAATAGATTTAAGGAAATTTGAAATAGTATTAATTAAAATTTGAAGCAGTGCTCACGCGAAAGATTATTGCTTATACTTCTTACTCAAGTAAAATGATTAATTTCAACACTACATCGATTATCGTGCTAGACGCGAGTGCGCAGGTCGAGGCTATAATTAACAATTATTGTTAAAATCGAAAAAATAAACAAGCCAGCATTACCGATAATGGGAAACAATCCACTTCAAGGAGTGTAACCAGAGAGCAAATCGATGTCACAGATTTACTTTTCTTTGATGAAAACTGCATAACATGCTTCCAGTTTAAGTTTAAATACCCTTCATTTACATATAAACTAGTTATAATTGACATATAAACTATATATAATTTACATATAAACTAGTCATAATTTACATATAAACTATATATAATTTACACTTAAACTAGATATAAACACCAATAACCAGATATTGATTCTGTTGTGACGTACTCTTACGAAAGACTGTAATAATCGGTAACGTAAATAATAACTTCCCGAGCCCTTCAAACCACTGACCTTTTGTAAAGACTTGCATGAAAGCGTGAGGTAGATCTGCTCATCATCTACTCTTATAAAAGGTTGTATTGGTTTCCACTCCAGCTCTTGGGTCAATTCAATTACACAGATTAAAATTTGTTGTTTTTTTTAACCCATGTTTGTAGGACTGAACAGCTAGCGTTCATCATTGAACCTTCAATCAAATGGTATGGGCAGGTCACTCTTGTCAGAAGTAGACACAATTACTTTTCAAATACAATGTCAGTTATAAATCAAACAAATCGTTAAATGGGATAAGGACATTACGTCATTGACTTTTTGAAAATGATTATGTTTCATTCGTTGATTTTATGTTTGATTCGTTGATTTTATGTTTGATTCGTTGATTTTATGTTTGATTTTCATCTGAAAAGCGTATGTTTGAAAAATTTGAACCCAATCGGAAAACCAAAAGTTAGTGAAATATTAATTACAAGATTTAGAGACAGACGGAAGGCAGGAAGGAGTTAAATAAGTGAATAAAATCTACTATTAACAAATTAACAATGCCATTACACTACCCATGAATTCGATGGCGTAGCTAAGTATGACGTAGCTAAATATGATGGAGCTAAGTATGACGTAGAGGGAGTCCATAAAGTACGTCACGCTGCAATGGGGGGGGGGATGTAAGAAAGTGTGACAGTTTGTGACAGGGAGAGGGGGTCAGGTCAAGTGTGACGTCACAGTTTTATAATTTTATTAATTTTATTTTTAATTTAATTATTTATTTTTAAAAGTAAAATTTAATAGTTTTAAAAATAATTTTCAAAAATTTTGTGAAAAACTTAAATTAGTTTTATGTAAAAATAGCATGAGATGCGTATCTTTTCAAAGTGTTGTTCACAATTCCTCATGCTAGTTAGGAGCGCTAGTAGGCAGTGGCGGATTTAGCTTTGTCTGCGTGGGGGGGCCAGGAGAATTTTAGGGGGCGCCGCAAAATTTTACTAATATCAGAGCATTGGGTAAATACTAGGGCTGTTAACGATTAATTTAAATTTAATTGTTAAGTTTTTAAATATTAACGATTAATTAATCGTTAATTTCGATTAAAGCCAAAAATTTTAATTTATGATGTCATCAGTAACACTCATTTAACGTTCTTGTTGAAAATCTAAATAGCACTAGCATGTCTCCTTTATATGTCTACTTTTCACCAACTACGCAAAAAGACAAGTGTGTTGACATTAATTGGTTCAAGTGATGCACGGAACTCATTGACAATATAACCAGCCGAGCTGAATAATCATTCACATGGAACAGAGAAAACTTAAACTGGTTTGCTCAAAACGGTCTTGGCAAGGAATGACCTTATCGGATATCCGTGTTCATTAATTTTCCACCATTGTACAGGATTAATGGATTCAAGAACTTCCATCTCCATTTTGTAACGCAGTAATTCATCAGAAGAGCTGTCGTCATTTCTGTTTCAGAGTCAAACTCCATTAGATCTACTGCCATTACCAAAATGTTCGTGTAATCTTCAGGAAATTATTTATCAGCCGCATTTAAAAAAAAAAATTTTTGTTGGCTTTTTGACTTCAAATTATTTTTAAGTGATGGGTCGATTAATGGTTAAAAATAATTTAATCCTTTAAATTTGTATGGATTAGTCGAGAAATTAATCGTTAATATCCGCAGCCGTTTTCAATACTAATATTAGCCTACTAATTTAGTAAAATTTCCAAATTAACAAACAAGTCACACAGAAGAAACAATATAAACAGATATGTTTTCAAAATAGTAACGTATATTTATTTCAATAGTATATTTATTGATTTTAGAAAGAGACTTAGTTTATGCGAATTTATATAGAGCCCTGGGCCATATTTAAATTCCTTTCTACGTGGAGCGAAACGATTTATCGTTGATTCAAAGTCAACGTTCTCACCTAGATCACGTTCATTTGAAATTAATGCCAATCCAGACAGACGTTCGTTTGTCATTGTTGAGCCCAAATAATTTTTGATGATTTTCAATCATTGATAACAGGAAGATTCAAGTAAGTGTTTATAGAATATTGACAAACAAGAGAGACCTGATGCCATTTATTTTTCAATCAAGAATGGTAGAAACTCTTTACGTTGTAGCGCACTAGATAGTGGTGGACGTTGTGATGCATGCAAATTTTTTAAGGTATAATATTCAAGAATGCTTCTTCTAGGTTAATGTGTTTGTAAATTTTGCATAAAATTCGAAGAGGATCTGTATTTTCTTCCAATATTTGTGATGGATCAATACAATATACATAAATAGCTGCGCCCCTAAAGTCATTAAATCGATCATCTATTTATTTTAGAAGTGTATCCAAGATAGTGAAGTACGTTTCAGATTTAAAACTGTTAGTTGGATCATTAGCCCTTTCATCTCTACTAAGTTCACCTGCCTTACTTTTATTTTCAGCAATTCGCGTTTCTTTAAATTTTGTTTTTAACATCTTGTTTGGAACAATTTTCGTTAATAAATTATTAGACATCTACTTTCAGAATTTTAAAAAGCTTGATCGCTTCTCATTTCAACAAACTTATTTCTTCCAACATCGATCAATCGTTTTGCAATTGCAATGTCAATACTCTTGAGCTGCAAGTGGTTTGATAACATGAAAATATCAACCAACTTTTGTACAAATAGCATCAGAAAAAACAAAAGAATATTTTGTTATTAAAGCAGATAGTCCCATTGCTTCTGCTCTGACACTTCCTTTATGTTATGTCGATGGCCTTGAAATTATATCTTCTAGAGTGGCTAGAATAGCAGAGAATGATCCAATAACTGCATCAACTGCATGCTTACGGCCTACGGCTTGCCCATCTTGTATCAAAAGGTCATTTCAGAGTATCTACTGTTGATTCATGTTGAGATTTTCGATTTTTTAAAAGAGTATGTAGACGTTGTAAACTAGACGTAAAGAATACGTTTCAGCTGTGCCAAAAAACAACTGTATACATCACTGTTTACAGACATTGCTTTGATAGTGACCAAATTCAAAACATGAGTACATCAATGAACATAGATGGCATTGTTTAAAGGCTTGAAGGCCACTCTTAGTTCAAGACATCACAAATGAGCCAACATTTGCCTTTCCTCCTCAGATTGTGATATCAATGTCTCGCTTTTGTGATATGTAGTTCCACAACATGTCCTGATTTTGAAACTGAACGTAAAATGACATCTTATCAATTTGAAATATATCAATGGTCTGTCTAATCGATAATTACAGAAAATACATGTTCATTATCAATTACTGCCGATAATTCAGATGCAAATGATTGAATTAAATCATCTGCACATCATGAATTAAAAAATTTCATTTTTCTTTTAAACTCTAGATGACTGTCCAAAGTGGAATCATAGTTGGCTAATAAACTTGTGATTTAACAAATACTTCAAGTATTTCTACAACTAACGTCACTAAAGTCTAAAGCAAGCATTTTCTCTGTGTACTCTGAATAGCAAACCTTGTTTTGCTAAAAATCAAGAAAAACGTCACGTTTATCATTCGTTTCAATATTTCTCTATTCTTTTCCACTTAGCGACGCTCCTGACTGACCAAACCAGATATTACAGTTTTGAAATACGATACTTAGCAAGCCAATATTGTCGTATTTCAGTTTAGTGTTGATTAAATTTTTCGTGTTTAGCATTCTTTTTTTTCTGCTCTGGTTAGTGTTCATGAGAGCGTCTCAGGGGGGCGCCATTTTAGACCCAACTGGAGCGCGGGGGGGCGACCCGCCCCCCTGCCCTATAGCTAAATCCGCCACTGCTAGTAGGCCTCTAGCCTATACTGTTGCGAAGCCTTGCTTTATGTGTAGCCTTACCAAAAGTGTTATTTCTTTGCTGTCTGCTTCATAATTATATCACTGATCAAGAAATTTGGAATTTGTATTATAATACAAAATACTTGGTATTCAGGGGTAATATTTGTATAATATAATCATTATTATCATAGACTTAAAAACGATTATATTAAATTTCTATAAAATATATGATGAATACCAATTAACGACATGACCATTTACTGGACTGTTCCATTGTTTAGTAAGTAAAAGGCGAACATAACATCTAAATTATAATTTTGTTTTTAATAGAGGTTAACATATGGATAAATATTCCTACTGCCCGCTGTAACAACCCTACAGTCATAAAAGCCTGAGACCAAAAAGCTCACTGGTTTTTACGAGTGTTATTTTAAGAAAACAAAGTATTAATAGAAAATTAAAATAACTTATTAAAGAATAACAATGACAACTGTTGATAATTAGTTAGTCAACTATTTACGTCATAAAAATATCTGTTAGTTCTTTTTATATTTATATTTTAAGGCAGTTTAATAGTGAATGGTGTTTTAAGTTTTCGATTAAATTTTAATTAGTTGTTTATTTAAAAATGTGTTCGAAAGTGTGACCTACTTTTAAGCGGGGGGGGGGGGGGCCTAACTAGGTATAATGTTCCAATTATCCCTTCAAACCCTCCAAACCATTCTAACAAAACACTATTTTTTGTTAACTTAAAATTCCGTCCCAAAATCTCAATAAAACTGTAGCCCCTGTGGCAGACCGCCCTACTTCCCACGCCGCAGTGACCACGTGATAACAGTGCCTGGACGCCAACGTTTAAACCTGGCACATGTACTTCCGGGTTTGTGAAAACATTCCAATCAAAATTTGTCAAGTCCAGCCGGAAAATCCAGATCGATGGGAAAAAACAACTAATTCCACTAAATCAATAATTAAGATTAGAAAAATGCCCTTCAAACCTTCTCAAGATTTTAACTTCAATGTAATGAAGAAATATCTTTGTGTATTAACT
This sequence comes from Radix auricularia, assembly GCA_002072015.1. Taxonomy (NCBI): domain Eukaryota; kingdom Metazoa; phylum Mollusca; class Gastropoda; family Lymnaeidae; genus Radix; species Radix auricularia. The sequence goes on from MUZC01001686.1 coordinate 704,815, forward strand.
ACTTCGTTTTATGCTGAACTCAGCAACGCTATGCAGTTTACAAGTTCTGCTTATTCTTTACAATTACCCTAAAATATATAATGTCTTATTGAAATGCAATACTTTAAACAATAAAACATTTATTTTTTAGTTGATAATTCTTTTCCGTATCCGCTAATCCAATTTTTTTTTTCAACCATTTTTGTCACCAATTATAGTTGTTTATTCGACCCCTTTCTTTCAAACTCATTGATTAAGATTTTTTTTCGACTGTTATAAGTCTGTTCATTCTTATATCTATAGCATTGTCATTTTTCACGACTACCAACATATAATTCATGCCCTTGTTTCAACTGTTTTAAAATAATTGGTTTACTTAGACACGGGAATGTTCCACCTACCCACCCCAGCCCCAAATCTGCTAGCATAAAATTGTGTTTGTTAATTAAGCGATGAAAAAAAAAATCATGTTAAGCCTGGTCCCTTTTGGAACTCAGGACGTGTTAGCGCATTTTCGTATTATGTATCAGTACTTATGTTAGATATCAGCATTATGTAGTTATCAGTAATTGTGTTTAGATTTTAGACATATTTTTATGAATTTTCTTGTGTAATGAATATACCTGACATTTTTTTAATTTAAAAGTCATTTCTTTACATTTAAAAAAAAATTATTTTCTCTTTAATCTAACTACAAGTCACCACAAATGATGACGTAAAACTCTCTAAACTTTTACACATATTCTAATGACGTCAACNAAACTAATTCTTTTGCACGCCTTCGCACCACTCTTGAATGCTTGAAAAATGATGTATTCGACTTCCGGCAATGGCGGCCGTTCCCTGCGCCAGTGTTACCTCTCGATTCGCAAAGTTTTTTGGTAGTTTTAACGGGGTTTTTTAACGGATCGAGTAACTGAGTGTTGATGCACAAATGGCAGGTCAGGACATACAAAAAACATATATACATCATGGGTCTAGGACTTATGGATGCTGTGATCAAAGGTGATGACAGACGGACGGACAAAACGGGTGCAATAGCGCATTCGACTTCTCGAAAATGCGCTAAAAATTGTTCCTCTCTGATATGATTAAATGTCACATTGTTTGTGTTGGTATGTGGGGTGACTGGATTTATTCTATTCTGTGATCTGTGACGTTAAACAGACAGACACGCGTATACTTTAAACAGACAGACACGTGTATACTTTAAACAGACAGGCACGCGTATACTTTAAACAGACAGACACGTGTATCAAGCTAATGTTTCTAGACTTGTCTCTATGACTTTATTTGTTTACATTCCTACCGAAACTTTCTTCAGACTTTTTTCCTCGGTATCTCAATTAGCAAACAAATAAGAAGCAATTTCGCACCGAGTTATTTTTGTTTTTATTTCGTCAACTTGTTTTAAGTTTTATTTTAACCAATCCCCCAAGCACTCGGCACACAACTAAACTGTAGTCTCAAAGGTGGCCCGTCGCTTTAAGTAAGTACGCGACAGATCACATTTTAATATATGCTGGTGAACAGACCACATCGCCCACACGTGATCCAATGATCTCCTGGTGCAGCTACGGCATGGCGAAATTATCAAATCGTGTTTTAATCTGAGCTCGCGATGATATCAATAGATGGGCTGGGGTTAGGGTGGGGGTGGGGTGGGTCGTCTTCTGACGCACACGCCAAGCGTAATTTCCTATTACGTCACTGCGACTAACGATTGGTTTCGTCTTGTCTGCTGTTGTAGTTTTTTTTAACCTGTTCTGAGTAGGTCAGTGGAGTCATTGACCCGTGTCTGTTTTATGTATTCTGAGTAGGTCAGTGGAGTCATTGACGCGTGTCTGTTTTATGTATTGTTTTATGTATTCTGAGTAGGTCAGTGGAGTCATTGACGCGTGTCTGTTTTATGTATTCTGAGTAGGTCAGTGGAGTCATTGACGCATGTCTTTTTTAAAATTTTTTTTTACTAATCCTCCTAACGGTAGTGAGGCCTTTAGACTATAGACACATGATATCACGGGTGAGATGCTTGCTATACGACACCATAGAAGAGACTTCCTTCTTTCCGCTCAAAGTTACCTCAGGTAAGTTTGTTCCTAAATATGTGGTATACTTTAATCTAGCTTCTCGTTAGCTTCTCGTCACAGTTGAATGCGTATCTCTTGCGCTCACCTGAGCTCAGAGTTAGGGCCCTTGTTTTATGCGGCGGCTAAAGGTGGCATGTGATGGGGAGCGAGAAAATATTTTTAGTTAGCTTCTAGACACGGTTGATCCAAAGTGTCCTTTTTTAAAATTTGACGTATGCTTAGGTAAAGGGTAAATGGTAAGGGCAAAGTGTAAAGGGCAAAAGGCAAAGGGGAACGGGTAAAGGGTATTCACTTAAAAGGGGATTTTATTAACATTTACGTGTTTTTTTTGTTTGTTTTTAAATGAGGGCTGCGGAAATTAACGATTAATTTTTCGATTAATCGGTAAAATGATTTATCGATTAAAATTATTTTATAGAACACACAATAACTGACATTGTACATTAGTGGTGAGAAACGCAACACAATGTTACACTTAAACTTTGAGTGAAAAAGCTGTTTAAAAAATTAAAGCAAAATCCAACAAAGCTGCAGTTTTTTCAAACTTTTGTCACGCCCCTGAGATGGTGTCAAACGGTGTAATCCGGTACGTGGCCGCGCAGATATCTGACCGATGCCGCGCAGCAGTGTATAATTACCGCGCCGCAAAGTCGGTAAAATATTTAAGGTTAGAATGAGTAAAAGTTGCGTAAACCTGCATTGCAAGCTCCGTAGTAGCTAATATTGTGTTGCCTTTTTCTTAAATTGTTGACTTAAAATAAGAGAGCAAAAATGTTTTACGAATACTGTGACTTGGGACCATCTGTTCATACCCCATGTTTAAAACGTTAACCTGACAATGGGCTTGGGCCCTAATGTTTAAAACGTTAACCTGGCAATGGGCGTGGGCCCTAATGTTTAGAACGGTTAACTGACAATGGGCTTGGGCCCTAATGTTTAGAACGGTTAACTGACAATTGGCTTGGGCCCTAATGTTTAGCACGGTTAACTGAAAATGGGTTTGGAACGTAATGTTTAGTGCGGTTAACTGACAATGGGCTTGGGCCCTAATGTTTAGCACGGTTAACTGACAATAGTATTGTGACCTAATGTTTAGCACGGTTAACTGACAATAGTCTTGGGACCTAATGTTTAAAACGATGACCTGACAATAGTCTTGAGACCTAATGTTTAACACGATGACCTGACAATAGTCTTGGGACCTAATGTTTAAAACGATAACTTGAGACTAATTACCATTTTCCAGGGAACGTAATCTTATATTAAACTTAGCGCCAGCGTAAGATTTTGGAGTTGTAAAATAGTCAACAATGTCAACATTCACTATTTGACCGGGCTCCCACGAAGAAGCAATACACAACTAAATCTAGGAGCGTGGTTTCTTTAAATAGAGCGAATACCCCGACCATTCTGAAGACAGTACATTAATCCCCCACACCCCCATATATTCTGAAGACAGTACATTACTCCCCCATACATTCTGAAGACAGTACATTACTCCACCACACCCCCATACATTCTGAAGACAGTACATTACTCCCCCACAACCCCATACATTCTGAAGACAGTACATTACTCCCCCACACCCCCATACATTCTGAAGACAGTACATTACCCCCCCACACACCCCAAACCCCAACATGAGAGAGACTGAATATACTATGGATGCCCCCCCCCCTCCGTGTTATCTGTATTATTCAGATACAATTCTTTTCAGACTTCCCCATGCATATTCACCAAACTGATTGAATTAATTTCCCACAAGCTGAAATCCCTGGGAAACAATCCATCAGTAAACATTGCAATGAAATTGAAACGTGGACTACTTTACCCAGACATCAGTATCGTGGGTGCCAATATTTCATGGTAATTTGTAGAGCGATAACAAACACCGGGATAATCGATTACAACTTGATCAGCCCCCAGTGTTTTCTTCCAGGATACATTTGACTTAAATACGGCTTCTGTGCAATAAACAGATCGATGCGGGGATAAAGACGGCTGCGTGGTATCGTGGAATGTACTTTTAACGATCTGTGCTTTAAAAACCTTTCTAGCTTCTCCGGGACACGACCCGGCTGTCGGGGCGAAACGAGTTTGTTGGTGGTTTGGTTAATTTGTCGGTAGGCTGAGAAACCTGAGTTCATCAGAGCCTATCAGAAATTCGCATCATAAACTGACCAATGGTCAAGAAATTACAATGGTATTTGATCATAAACTGACCAATGGTAAAGAAATGACATATATATTTGATCATAAACTGACCAATGCTAAAGAAATGCCTCAAATATTTGATCATAAACTGACCAATGGTAAAGAAATGCCTCAGATATTTGATCATAAACTGACCAATGGTAAAGAAATGACATAGATATTTGATCATAAACTGACCAATAGTAAAGAAATGCCTCAGATATTTGATCATAAACTGACCAATGGTAAAGAAATGACATAGATATTTGATCATAAACTGACCAATGGTAAAGAAATGACTCAGATATTTGATCATAAACTGACCAATGCTAAAGAAATGCCTCAGATATTTGATCATAAACTGACCAATGGTAAAGAAATGTTCAGATATTTGATCATAAACTGACCAATGGTAAAGAAATGACATAGATATTTGATCATAAACTGACCAATGGTAAAGAAATGCCTCAGATATTTGATCATAAACTGACCAATGCTAAAGAAATACCTCAGATTCCATGACAGTTTCTCATTTATTATGACTTCTAAGTTTTTTGCATCTTTAGTTTGGGTTACTTATTTTCCATGAATGAAATATTTATATATATTTGTTTCTTTTTCTTTATTAATCTTAGCAGTTGACACTTTTTCTGGATGGAAAGACCTACTCCAGTCAGTTTCCTATTTTAATCAAATCATCCAAGCCCTTTACAAAATTCTGCTACCTTGCTCTGATTTACTTGTTCTATAGATTACACAATCATCAGCAAATAACCCAACCTTTGTTCCTGTTGAGACGTTGTTGGGTAAATCATTTCTTTAAATTGTACTTAATCTCGTGGTAATTAAAACTTTCCCTCATTATCGGACGCCTGGTCATGGAGTTTGTGTTTAAGGAAATCTTTTACGTAGATCACTTAACCCTTCAATAAACGGGCATAAAAATAAAACTCACACGTTACCAGAGACGTCATCAAATATATAGGACATGTTAACAGGGATGTCATCAAATACATAGGACATGTTAACAGAGATGTCATCAAATACATAGGACATGTTAACAGAGATGTCATCAAATACATAGGACATGTTAACAGAGATGTCATCAAATATATAGGACATGTTAACAGAGATGTCATCAAATACATAGGACATGTTAACAGAGATGTCATCAAATACATAGGACATGTTAACAGAGATGTCAGAGTTGTAAAATAGTCAACAATGTCAACATTCACTATTTGACCGGGCTCCCACGAAGANGATGTCATCAAATACATAGGACATGTTAACAGGGATGTCATCAAATACATAGGACATGTTAACAGAGATGTCATCAAATACATAGGACATGTTAACAGAGATGTCATCAAATACATAGGACATGTTAACAGAGATGTCATCAAATACATAGGACATGTTAACAGAGATGTCATCAAATACATAGGACATGTTAACAGAGATGTCATCAAATACATAGGACATGTTACCAGAGATGTCATCAAATATATAGGACATGTTACTAGAGATGTCATCAAATACATAGGGCATGTTAAAGACTTTTTATTCTTCCAACAGTTACTTGATAGAATGCAATAGATCGAATGGTTTAGGGAATTAAACAATAAATGTTATCCTTTATTTACCATTTTGACTAATTTAATACCTCCATCAGTGCTGATAGCAACAATGTTGAAATAAAATGTACATCTACCCTACCATTGAAATACTGAAAAGTGAAAAGTAAAAAAGACGGTTGGGCACAATTCTTTAACAAATAGAAAGCACAAAAAAGAAGTGTCCGAAAAAAAGTCAAACTGTGAACTTTGTTCTAACCAATGGATTGAAGTACAAAAATCTTTGTATAATTTATTTTCAATAACGATTTTATCGGGTGCCAGTAACTGCAATGTCCAAAATGTAATATTTATAAACAAAAATTGTTTGTGCCACTTTTAATTTGTGTGAAAGTTAAATCTTTGTCCTAAATTATACATTGACAACTTGTAACGTGTGTGAAAGTTTAATCTTTGACCTTTACTATAAATTGGCCACTTGTTATTAAAAGCCTTTTATGTTTGATGCTTTAACGTCTCGTATTCCTCTTGGCTTTCTGAGATAATCCCCCCTCCCCCCTCTCTAAGACTGATACACACATTTCACAATACACGACAACACTTTGATTCAGCTCGGTGAAATTCAGGTGTTTGGAAAGTGGTGAGTTGGGGTGAGGGTGTGGGGGAGGCGCTCGGCGCTAATATCAATTGCGTCCCGGTAAAGATCTGAACAGGTTTACAAAGATGGGCTGAACTGAATGTCTTCAACATCGCTCTAAATGAACCAAGAATCCTCCAGTCTGCAGAAATAGATACCAAGTTATCGATCCTAACCCATGAGTTCTGTCTACTTTCATACACAGCTTCCGTTGTCTTCGGTGTCGCACTAGTAAATGTTCCGAAAATGAGAAATCTATAAGCAGTTGACATTTAGCGCTAGGGATAGAGAACTCTATCATGGGGGTAATTACTCTCGTCTTTATGTTCTCCTATAAATCTAACAGGCCAATATTCTTTCAATGATCAAAATAACAGGTTTGGCTGAGTCGATCTCTTAAAGTTCAGTAGTTGTATATTGTTTGTTGATCATTGAGCTTGGGTATAATCTATTTAATAACGGAGTGGTATGTGAAAATAATGATACATTTATGCTGGTCGCGCTGAGAACATTCCAAGAAAGGTTCAAGCTGAACTTATTCATTGGATGTTATAATCTGTGACCAATCCAGTCCTAGGCGCTCCTGTGTTACCACGAGAATTGACATCGCCATACACTCAGTCTCATTATATTCAGTTTCATTACATTCAGTTTCAATACAACTAACATTTGCTCAGTTCGACGTCAACCAAGGCTTTCACACGAGGCGGGGTGGGAAGATGAGCTTGTGTTGTAATAATTTGAATGCTGGGACCCAATAATCTTCTGTATAGAGAAGCGTCTGTAACAGATAAGATAAATACGACCATAATATTTATAGATTTTCCACACAATGATTGGGAACATAAGAGAAATTAGATATTGTATTCCAAAAAAAGTTTTGTTCATAACATGTATGTATTTTTTTCATACGCAAGAACTTGAATTTTTAAAAATATTTTTATGCCCCATAAACTTGTGATCATAAGGGGTTCTAATTTTTCCATTAGAACTTTCTCTGGGCTAGGTAGACCTTGGCGGCGCCCATCTCCTCTCCAGGTCAACGGAGGACATTTTAGCCCCGGGTGACACCGTCACGGGGTTGACACCAAAATATACATTTCTGTATGTTCCTGTTATTTCGCAATGGAAAACTCAGAGGAGTTCTTTGTTTAAGTCGTGAGTGGGTGACACCATGATCTACCGTCCCAGGTGACACCAAACCAAGTGACGCCTTAGGCTAGATCCCATGCCTATCAGCTAGGGACGCGAGCAACCTATTGACTCCGCCAACTTAAATTATTGCATTAAAATTTTAAAGACAGATTTTGAAATTTTTAAAAATAATAAAATAGGGTTATTTTTTTTTAAAAAGTGAAACTTCAGGCAATTTAAGATACGTTGAATTATCACATCGAAATGTAAACAAATAGAAAAGTTGATATCTGAAATAAATGACTTGAAATGTTGATGTATAACCCATTAACGTCTGTAACATTTTTAATGTCGTTATGAAGTAGACAACTTGATATTATGCATAATCTGGTTTAAAAGATGTTGAGTTAGTGTCGAACTCTCTTTCTATTCCGAAGATTTTTGCGTAATATGCTTGTAAACGATTTATGTCCACATGTTCATTTATACTAGAGGTTCTTAAAGTTCAGTGTTTTGGTTTCCCTGTTTTATTCAGACAAAACATTTCACACCGGAATACCTGATGGGAAGTAGGAGCATTTCTAAATACTTGTTTTTACCTAAGTAACCAGAAATGTATCTTTATCCATATGTCTACATGAGTGTTGTGTCCGTTGTTTTTGTAAAAAGGCAAAAAAAAAATCGTTTTAAGAATGTGTACAATACTAATGAGCCTTACATTTACATGTAAACTTGTTTAAGTGGTGATAAAAAGGACTTTGTCAATTTTTTTCGAATATAACTTTATATTTGAAATACTTTAAACTCGATCAAAACAGTGGAATATTTACTTTTGTGATAGAGCAATACACCGAATTAACATTCGACAACAAAAATCCGTATTCAATTTCTTTTGCATTTAACTGTTTGTAAAAATAGATATTTTGTTCTGGAGCATTCACAGCTATACCATTGTGAAATTATTCTCTCAGCGAATCTGCCCTCAAACAATGGACCAACAAGTGCGTGTTTGAATCCATCACTGACTCCCCTCCCCCCAGGGTGCCTTTAAGGACAAGTGATGCCATCAAAAAGTCGTCTGATGTTAAAATGATCAAGGGAGGGCAGCCATTAGAGCTGGCAAAGACCGTTCCCAGACGTCAAGGATAATCTGCAGTAACTGGGGGTAGGGAACTGAAGCCTGAAGGGTGTATGTGGGTGGTAGAGCTCTGCGGGGATCCGGGGTGGTAGGGGTCTGCCGGGGGTCCGGGGTG
>MUZC01001686.1:721648-734805 GCA_002072015.1 Radix auricularia
TCTGCAGATACACGCATTCTCTGTGTTCCTAAGACAAGAACTAAAACATTTGGCGAAAGGTCATTCTCTTTTTGTGCAGCAAAACAATAGAATTCTCTTCCATTACACATCCGTAGTATTTCAACTGCTAAGTCATTCAAGACTGCACTTAAGACAAATCTTTTTAAAATTTATTTTCAAAATTAATGAAACATTTCTTTAAATGATTAACGTAGCTGATGTATAACGTATTGTCATTTATGTAGTTAGTATGATATGAATGTTTCTTTTATTAATATATGTATTGTTATTTCCATGTAAAGCGCTGTGAGCCTGGCTCCTTGCTGGGATACAGCGCTATATAAATTATCATTTTATTATTATTATTATATAAGTCGCGCTCCAGAGAAAAGGGGGGTTAAGAAAGTGTGACAGGGGAGGGGGTGTCCGGATATGTGTGACGTCACAGTATTTAATGTAAAATTTTAATTATTTTGTTAATAAAAAATATATTTTTGTACGAAAGTGTGACCTACTTTAAGGGATGGGTGTCCGAGATTTGTGACAGGGGGAGGGGGGAGTTAAAATGGTCAAAAATAGCGCGACGTACTTTACGGACGGCACCTTAGCGGTCAACCAGTCATAAAATGTCTTTAAAATGACATATCTTGAATGCATATTTCGTCAATTCAATATTTTCGTGTTTTTTTTAGCCTCCATTATTTACCCCAATACTAATTCTTCTAGTGTAACTTTGTGTGTAGTTAGGTATTGAATGTTCACCTTAGCCACTTTCATGGAAGGACGCGTCCACTAGCTTGGGGAGAGGGGTGCGGACAAAAACTAGTTTGTTATGGTCAAGATAATACTTGATGCTTGAAGTTGTTACTCTGTTTATTTCAACAATACATTATTGTAATAAAACTAACGATAAGTATAAAGGAACCCATTGATTATCCCCAAAGCACCAGCAGTAATATGAGTAATACACATGGGCATGTTTCATGGACTTGCCGTGTCCTGTTTTAGTTATTAAAAGTTGAATGACCCTAAACACTGATATCGTGATGTCATGAGTCACGTGTTCTAGCATATCTCAAACTGTATTTCTGATGTCATGAGTCACGTGTACCAACGTACCTCAAACTGTATTTCTGATGTCGTGAGTCACGTGCTCCAACATACTGCAAAACTGTATTTCTGATGTCGTGAGTAACGTGTTCCAACATACTGCAAAACTGTATTTCTGATGTCGTGAGTCACGTGCTCCAACATACTGCAAAACTGTATTTCTGATGCTCATGTATAATTACAACCCTATAATATGAAACAGGTTCTCAAGACTTGTATCTCATTGACGTATCAAGTCATTTGGCTTGTACACTTTTTGTTGTTGGCATTTTTAACCAAATCTATATTCTGTTTTTGTTATAACACTCATAAATTTATACAAATGCTTGAAATTTGAAATATTTTTTATTTACCAAATCCGAGTATCATAAATTTTTCCAGTCGTTATAATTCAGGAATCATTTAAAATATACATTTCTGACAAATTCTATCTGACTCTATTAAGTATTTATATGTCATTTTCATCGTAATCATAATTTGAATAACAATTGTAATTATTCCTGTTTCCCCCTTGTATATCGGTTTGAACAATTCTATACTTTCCTCTTCCAGTCCTTTCTTAAAGGTTTTGATTTGGTTTAGAATTACAGGAAATTCCGGTAAATTCACGATTAATCGCTTAGTCGAGGCTTATTTCTGTTGAGATGTCATTTTAGTTTTCCTTTTTACCATCTTGGGACACGAAATATTGGAGATCGTGACAACCATAAAAAGCTATTTTTAAATTAAGTTTTGCCATTGGAGTTGATGCAATTTTTTCCTCAAGTGAAAACTTTTTTATAATCCTTTTATTTTTAATTAAGTTTTTTTTTTAATAAGAATTTTTTAAAATTTTAAGTTAGGAAACACTGTTTGAACACGTTTTAGAGTTTTTAATATTTTGTTTTTACGTATGTATGTAAGTGTGTCTCTGGGTGTTTAAAAAACTCTGTTTAAAGAAGATAGCTGTACAATTTTTAAAAGCTTGAAACATTTTAAATCGATGAACTTTAAATTGCATGTTTTATTTCCGTTTAACATATCTCCTTTCGATGTAACATTAAAACTTTCACGATAAAACCATTTTATTTCCGTTTAACGTAACTGCTTTCATAGTAACATTAAAACTTTCACGATAAAACCATTTTATTTCTGTCATAACTTGAGTTTTTATCGTTTAAAATGTTTCAAAATAAAGCTGTTAAAAATTCTAGAAATTCAAGTAATCATAAAGTTGACATGAAGAACGATGACTGACGAGTTACAATTGATCCACAACAAAAAATATAAGATTAGAAACCCCACACTATACACACACACACATAAAAACACAGTCACACGCAGAGTAATGGGACACACGACCCACAACTTTGCTGTGATAATAACACCGAGATACACGTTGACGTCACTTGGTTAATATACACAAAAAATTTAAAAACTCAAATGAGTATTCAAACGCTATTTCCAACAAACAATTTCCGATTGTTTTTATTCAAGGTATCTAGATCTAGATCTAAATCATTCTAGATTACATTAAAAGTCGATTTAAATAAGTGTTTCTGGAACGAAACACAATAGGACTTCATATCCCCTCACGCTACATCACACCAAAAATGTGTCAATATAGTGCGCAACGCGTAACAATCTAAAATGAGCATTCACAAAGCGGGAAAACTCCATTAAATATCATTCTAGATTACATTAAAAGTCATTTCAAATCAATAATTTTCAAACCAAACAAAAAAAAATGTTTTAAACAAGTTGCTTATAAAATTACGGGAGACGAACGAAAAGATATATTTAAAAAAATTCAATCTCCTACATTGTTCTAAATATTATTAGCTATCGTTTAAAGTTTGTTTCAAGCCGATAAATGTTATGGTTGGTGAAGATATAACAAAATACTGATAGGATATTTTTTCGGTTTAAATTAAAATTTTTTTTTTTTTTACAAGAAATCCAGTAAATCTTTTCGGTAATGTTTTTTTGTGTGTGTGGCCCGTGCACATCTCTGGAACTTCCTTAACACATGTGCAAAAGACCCGAAACGTCCATGTGGTATGGTTTAGAAGGAATTTTTTCTTCAAAGCTAGAAAAGACTGGCTCAAAGAAAACTACGTTAAAAATATGTGATTCTGATTAAAACGGGAATGGCGTAAGAAAATAAGAAATGTGGCTTGAAGGTTGTAGAAAATACACGATACACGATGAAAAAAAAAACGATTTTGTGTGAATTGAATAATACAAGTATTACTTTATAAATAGAAAAGTTTTTGGCAATAGATATAATAATTACAAATTTTCATCACACTTCTGTAGATTCGTGTGAGTAGATGATGAACTTTAAAAATATTTTTAAAATATTAAAAACAAGTAGATCTAGATCTATTTATTTTATGAAATATTTTCGAAATTTAATTGAACAATTTTCGTGTCAATAAAAAAAGACGAAATAATAATTTCATGAATGTTATAATTTATAAGAAGCTCATCCCTTCCTTAGACAATATCTAAGATAAAATAAATAAAATAAGTTGTCATATGTTAATGTCATTTTTAAAGATGAACGTTGTCGTTTTAGAAATATTCGATTCCAAATTTGCCGAGCAAGATTCTATGGCGCACATTTATTGCCCGCCCCCAGCAGTAATTAACCCTTTTTTAAGTGCATTCCATGTTGTAATCGAATCTACCATTCCAGGCCCACGAGAGTCCACGCCACTCGGCATCGCGGCCACTTCCTTAGCAACTGTCCTGTTTACCGTCAATAAACGATTATTATCGTTCAAGTATCGACCCCCCACCGAGTATCTGACTGCCATCAAAGATTTCAGAGAGTTCATTGTATCCCTGACTGTACCCCACCCACCCCCGTCCCCCATGAACGTATTTCCCCTGCCCAAAATGGTTCTTAAATTGAAGACGAATCAATAATTCCACCGGTTCATTCCTATGGGGATCAGGTCAAAACGTTCGATACATCAATTTAAAATGAATATCAAAAATTTTAAAAAGCATTAATTTGGTTTTATTTTCTTGAGTGGTTACAATGAATTTTTTTTCGATTACTGAATCTATATGTCTTATTTAGTATTACTGAATCTATATGTCTTATTTAGTATTACTGAATCTATATGTCTTATTTAGTATTACTGAATATATATGTCTTATTCAGCACGTTTTCATACAGCTGATTAGATTCATTATGAAAATAATTCCAATCTTTGCCATAAGAAAGAAACTTTCCTGTTACAAAAAAGAAACTTTCCTGTTATTAAAAAGAAACCTTCCTGTTATTTCATATTTAGAATCCTAACCAATCGTTATTTTAATCAAATTTGACTGTTAAATGCGCTTTGTTGTTGTTGTTTTTTTTTTTTTTGTTTTAATTTTACTCTGGTCACTTAAACATCAACAAAGAAATGACATCTGTTTTCTAATTAACCTTTCTAGCTAATGTCTATGTTTTGGGACTTACAAATAATTCCTTCTTCTGTATATAAAAATCAAATCACTACATAACCCAACCCTTACACTTCTGTCACTGGGCCCATCTAGAGTCAAAACCTTGGCACGAGGAAGTACTTGTGAAAGTGAAAGTCAAGTGACGTCACCAAATATCCTGCTGGGAAATCCCAACACAGTATAGAATCTATACATCCAAAAAATAATAATTTTAAAATATGATTTCTTAGTAGGAAAAAAAATATGTACAATAATTTCTCTTCTTGGTAGACCTCAGCAATAAGTTCTTTGTTTTCTTGAAATAAAAGGGTCTAGTATCACGTTTTTTAAAACTTAATCGACCAGATAAAAAGAAGTTGAGCTAATTTAACAGACACGTTATTTATGTCATGTGGATCGACGATCTTTGTATCTAAACTTAACTCTTCCACCCCGATCCTCTCCCTTTGTTTACATCTCGTGTCCTTTGTATCTTGACACGTCACATCATCCAATATTCTATTTGGTGGTTTCCAGGCACTGTCAAGTAAGCTAGTTGTGTCTGTTTATCGTTGTCAAATGGTGGATTTTTTTATGAGCCACATCTTCTATAATTTCAAAAAACCCATATTAACATCGATCGAAATATACATCCTCTATATTTCATAAACACAAGCATCACATAAACAAACAAAATATACGTACATTAAAATATCACATCGTGTACATTAGAAAACTTTGTGTGTCTTCAAGTACAAGAAGCATTAAGTTTCCTAGTATCTTTTACTTTACTTTCATTGGTCTCTTGAGTCTTCAAGTACAAGAAGCATTAAGTTTCCTAGTATCTTTTACTTCACTTTCATTGGTCTCTTGAGTCTTCAAGTACAAGAAGCATTAAGTTTCCTAGTATCTTTTACTTTACTTTCATTGGTCTCTTGATTACTTAGCCTTGTACATTTTGATGGCGAGTTCTTTCAATAGAACTTGTGCAACTCTGTTTGTCAATGCTCATTAAAAGGTGGACAAATCTTTCAGTGTATTCAGTAGGAATAATCCGAAACAATTTTTTTATATATGTGCATTTAACATTAACTCGGATAATTGGCTTCTTCTAACAGCTAAATTAAATGAAAAGAGTATTCAAGTAAAAATGTTTTGCTATAGCTGCACTGTGACATTGAAATAAATTATGTTTTGTGGGGAAACGTTTTTATATGTTTTTTTTTTAAAATTGTGTGGATGACATTTTGTCTTAGAAATGGCAAACAGTGGCGTAGCTAGAACTTTGACCGCCCGTGGCGGTCTCTAATTTGTCACCCTTTATAAGGGCCGTCCATAAATGACGATACGCACCTGGGGGGTCCACATATTTTTGACGATGTGTGACGAGGGGGGGGGTTGTTTTAGAAATGTGAAGTCACATCAAAAACGTGTAATTTTTAAAAAATGCTCAACTTAAATATTTGATTACTGACACTTTATTTAATGACGTTTTACATGGCTGACGATATTAGAGTGCAGAGCCATACACTAAAAACTAAAAACATCCTTAAATAACAAGTATTGATTTGAAACATGCTCATTTTCAAATAAAAAATATGGTGTTTTTTTGCGGGGTGGGGGAGTGTGCGGACTTTTTGATGTTATATTGAAGAAGAAGTCGACATGTGACCAGGAGGGAATTGGTGAAAATCAGCAAAAAATTATTTGACGTCATATATAGACGGCCTATTAAGTCATTCAGACGATTGTTTTTATACATTCATAAACATGAATTTAAAAAATTGCAATTTAAACGCCGTAAAGGTGGGGAGCATTTTTACCATTACATGCTCTGTTTATGTAAACAGTATCTTAGAATAAACGTTTGTAAAAATTCAAGATACTTTTTTAAACGAAACAAGAAAGTTACTGAGATCGCTCAATTCGATAAAACGTATTCCAAATTTACACCCCCCAAAAAACCCCCACAAAACATTACCATTTAAAATGCTTTTATTTCTTATTTATAAATATATATTTTTTACAAAGAAATTATATACATCAGTACGTAAACATATTTATACATTTACTACCCTAACTTTCATAGTTGAACAGCGTGTTTGTGTTGTTTACATTTATATTATCTGTAATGTTGAACGAAAATAATTATTGTTTAACTTAATTTGGAGAAGCTCCTTTAACAACTACACATTGACAGCAATTTTTTTTTTTGGACAAAATTCTATGCAAAATTGTTGGGTACAAAATTTTCCAATCTGTAGTGTTGAATAAATTTAAATAGATAAGCAGACATTTCCCCTGTTTTTCTAACGCAATGCCTCTTCTTGTAGTGAAGGTACAGCCATAAAAACCTGGATCCTTTTTCTTTCAATATTGAACTGTTCTTTATCAATATCAAAAAAAATATTTTATTTGATGTTCGAATTTTCATTTTGTAGGTTACACAGTTACCTGGTATTATACACGAATATTTTACTTGCAAAGTTATGCAACTCATGAAAGCGTCTTTTATTTTCTTTTATGATTCAATCAATGGATAAAAACATTTCTGGTTGTACTTCTTACTCTAAAGATAGAACCATGTCTTTCGAATTTCACTACTCATATTTTTTCCTTGTAACCTGGCGTCGGTCGATATCTCCAACTCTCTATAGCAGCGCTTTTTATTAGCACATTTCTTTGGTCCATGAAAATGGGTTTGCATTAATTTTTTTTTAAAATGACGGCTCCCATAAACTAAGATAAAACACAAAAAAAAAAAAAAGATTGCATTGAACTGAGTAAAAATCCTGCATCTGATCTCGTTTTACTTGTTACTTCTTTAGATGTCAATTTTTACAAGACACTTGAAATTTAAAAGTATTACGTCTTTTTCGAAATTATCTATGCCTATTGCGGTGTTTATTAACGGATAAATTTGTCATGCTCTTGTCATGTATCTTACTAAGTTTAAAAAGAATAGACGAATTCAACTTATTATATTCACACATTACTTTAGTTGGATTTTTAAAATTAAAAACACAAAGGCTACCAAAAAAATATTAATTTTCTGTAAACTGAAACAGTAATATAAAATTGCCACTTGCAAGTTAAACACAATATTTGAATCACCATGCATTGGATATACTTGTTTGAATCACCATGCCATGTTGGTACTTGTTTGAATCACCATGCCCAGTTTGGTACTTGTTTGAATCACCATGCGCAGTTTGGTACTTGTTTGAATCCCCATGCCATGTTGGTACTTGTTTGAATCCCCATGCCATGTTGGTACTTGTTTGAATCACCATGCCATGTTGGTACTTGTTTGAATCCCCATGCCATGTTGGTACTTGTTTGAATCCCCATGCCATGTTGGTACTTGTTCCCGCACCAAGCCATGGTGGTACTTGTTCCCGCCCCATGCCATGTTGGTACTTGTTCCCGCACCATGCCATGTTGATACTTGTTCCCGCCCCATGCCATCTTGGTCTTTGTTCCCGCACCATGCCATGTTGGTACTTGTTCCCGCACCATGCCATGTTGGTACTTGTTCCCGCCCCATGCCATGTTGATACTTGTTCCTGCACCATGCCATGTTGGTCTTTGTTCCCTGTCCATGCCATGTTGGTACTTGTTCCCGCACCATGCCATGTTGGTACTTGTTCCCGCACCATGCCATGTTGGTACTTGTTCCCGCCCCATGCCATGTTCGTATTTGATCCCGCCCCATGCCATGTTGGTCCTTGTTCCCGCCCCATGCCATGTTGGTACTTGTTCCCTCCCCAAGCCATGTTGGTCTTTGTTCCCTGTCCATGTCATGTTGGTCCTTGTTCCCGCCCCATGCCATGTTGGTACTTGTTCCCGCCCCATGCCATGTTGGTCCTTGTTCCCGTACCATGCCATGTTGGTACTTGTTCCCGCTCCATGCCATGTTGGTACTTGTTCCCGCACCATGCCATGTTGGTACTTGTTCTCGCCCCATGCCATGTTGGTACTTGTTCCCGCCCCATGCCATGTTGGTACTTGTTCCCGCCCCATGCCATGTTGGTACTTGTTCCCGCCCCATGCCATGTTGGTCCTTGTTCCCACATCATTGTTCTCATCTCAATTCCACAGAAAACTGTCGTGGCGATAGTAATAGCAAATAATATTCAGCCCAGCGGCGATGTGTCTTTGTGTAGTTTTCTTACAAAAAGCGTCAATTTTCCAAACAAAATGATACCTTTATTGAGCGATTAAACAATTTTGAACGGTTTTGCATTAGTTACAGCAACTACTATGTAATCTAACAAATGTGCGAATCCGCTAAGACTCGAAATTACCAATATTTTTGTTACACCTTCAAAAGAAAAGGGGGGCGGTTGTCTGTAATGGCTGTACTTTTCAAATGCCCACAAATGCCGCCCTCTAAACGTAACCCAATCCGGTGCGGTCCGCCCCTATCGCCCCCCCCTCCCCTGCGTAACTACCCCACTAATGGCAAACCTTAATTTCTCTACTGGCTCACTTAAATGTACACGTTTAATTTACAACATTCTTGTCATACGTGGATGTAGGCCTCACAAACTCATAGACTGACATGGGCGTCACAAACTCATAGACTGACATGGGCGTCACAAACTCATAGACTGACATGGGCGTCACAAACTCATAGACTGACATGGGCGTCACAAACTCATTGACTGACATGGCCGTCACAAACTCATAGACTCACATGGGCGTCACAAACTCATAGACTGACATGGGCGTCACAAACTCATTGACTGACATGGGCGTCACAAACTCATAGACTGACATGGGCGTCACAAACTCATTGACTGACATGGGCGTAACAAACTCATTGACTGACATGGGCGTCACAAACTCATAGACTGACATGGGCGTCACCGAGTCACAGACTGTGATAGACATCACTAACTCAACTACTATAATAGGCATCACCAAATCACATATTAAAATTGACGTTTCCTAAACACAGATTCCCATTTGTCCTAGACTTCTCATTCGCTCTTTCTTTACACGGAGAGATATTATGTATTAATGAAATCAAATAAAGAATAGAATTGAAAACAAATATTTTCACCCCAGCACATTCCATAAAAAAACTTTAACGTTGCATTTAAAATATATCTATAAAAATATTTGTTTTACAAAAAAAAAAAGATAGTATTATTGTAGTCAGTCAATTTCTTCGTCCCACCAATCAGGTTTTAATCTCCGAGCTGATACGTGTCAAAGAAATTTGGGGGTTCACTCATATTTACATTTGAACATCCAAGAAAAAACAGATCGTCTCCAGCACTTTTCAAATCAAATTGGTCTTGAAATCAACACAACCAAAACAAAAATCATGGACCTCACCAACCAATCCAATGATATAAAACTTAATGATCAAACTATAGAGAAAGTAACCAACTTCACTTATTTAGGAAGCAAAATGTCACATAATGGAGATACAACATCAGAGATAATGACTCAAATTGCGTTGGCGTCAAGTGCTTTTAACAAACTTACAAATATTTGGAGATCAAGGACAATTAGCAAGCATAAAAAACTTAGGCTATTCAACTCCTGTGTAATCCTTGTATTAAAGTATGGATGCGAAAGCTGGAAATCCACTAAATATATAGAAAAAAAAGAGTTGCATTCCCAAAAAAATGCCTCCAAAAAAGTTTAAATATAACATGGAGTGATTTCAAATCAAATGAAACAATAAGAAAAGAAACCAACCAAGAATATGTGTCAAATTTTATAAGGGGAGAAGACGGTGGAATTACATCGGTCATGTTCTTCGAATGGACGAGAGAAGACTCCCACGTCAGGCCCTCATGTGGACACCAACAGGCAAAAGAAAACAAGGAAGACCAAAAGAAACCCTGCGTAGAACAAACATAAGAGAAAGCTCAACCATGGGTCTAAGAAATAACCAGGACTTGATACAATTAGCAACGGATCGTCGCAAATGGAAATCCATGACCTCTGCCCTATGTGCCATCTTCGGCCCGAGAGGAAATAACTAACTAACAAACTAACTAACTAACTAACTAACTAACAAACTAACTAACTAACTAACTAACTAACTAACTAACTAACAAACTAACTAACTAACTAACTAACTAACTAACTAACTAACTAACAAACTAACTAACTAACTAACTAACTAACTAACTAACTAACTAACTAACTAACTAACTAACTAACTAACTAACTAACTAACTAACTAACTCATATTTGAGTCAAATGAAGAAGACATTCAATTGTTTAATAAATGATCAATTTTCATGAAATACTGAGATAATCCATAGACATTAATAAATTTACTAAGCGAATCTCCTCGACACGTAAACCAAATCAAGATCAGTTTTCTTTGAGTCAGGGTTCTCTGACTTAACCTTTAACCTTTAGGTCTCGGCTTACAACAGCACGGAACGATCAGTCGATGAAAATTGTTTTTTTTTTTTTAATAGACATGGATAATGCAGAGTATCATCAGTATTTTATTTAGTTATTGATTTAAAAAAAAATATTTATTAAATTACTTTTCTTAACTCCTTCGGCCATATTTTGAATTCCATTCCTGATTAAACCTTTGGTAGAACCTGGTATCGATTAATTCTGAAACCTTTGATAACATGACATTCATTGCCGTCCGTGTTATAAAACAATAAAAGCTGCAGTGCTCAGGGAGGACGATGACCTGTAGAATGGCGCTAAGGATGCGTCAGTTTTATATAATCGTTTGTTCTACCTGCTGCCTCGAGAAACCTTATTAGGGATTTGTTTTTTTTAGAAGAACGAATAGAAATAAACTTTTTTATACACTCATAGCTCATACATTAAAAAGATTTTTTTTTCTATAAATGAAATAAGCTACGCTTTATGTATTTTCAATTATTTTACTCGCATAATGCAATATGAATTTAAATTTCTTTACCAGTTTCATGTTTGCTTGTAAAGAAAACTCGTAAGTTTACATTACGTCTAACTTACACAGAACGTCTCATGTCTCGTCTTAAACAAACAATTGCTAATATCTCAACTAACAAGTAGCAAGCTTTTTCTTCCAATCATACCTTTAGTTAAAACAGAGATTCTTTAAATGTGATACATTTATAAGATTATAAACCGGTTGTCATCGGATATGAATATTGAAGCAGATTTGAGCCTAAAGCTCAGAAAAGGTTCGAGAGAATGGCATCAATGATAGTTATAGAAATAGTATAAATAATAGCCTTATATTTAGTTTAGGCTCCATTTTTTAGTTTTGCGAATTCGCAAATATTCAATGGTTTTTAAATTAAAGATCCAAAAATCAATAAGGTCAGGTATAGTATTTTTCGCCATTTGTTGATGTCAATCAATGTCGGGTAACCCACACCCCACACCCACACCCCACACCCACTTGATCGATAAGTCTGTCACTTCCTGTCAAAATATTATGAAATAGTTACGACGTCTTTGCTGATACCTAATCGATATTGGTGACGTCATCTCTGTAGTGTGACACTGATAGGCAATTATAGAACTCTCGAAAATTTGATACTCTCAGATAACTATAGTACTGTCTGATAACTATAGTACTGTCTGATAACTATTGTACTGTCTGATAACTATAGTACTGTCAGATAACTATAGTACTGTCTGATAACTATAGTACTGTCTGATAACTATTGTACTGTCTGATAGCTATAGTACTGTCTGTCTGATAACTATAGTACTGTCAGATAACTATAGTACTGTCTGATAACTATTGTACTGTCTGATAGCTATAGTACTGTCTGTCTGATAACTATTGTACTGTCAGATAACTATAGTACTGTCTGATAACTATAGTACTGTCAGATAACTATTGTACTGTCTGATAACTATAGTACTGTCTGATAACTATAGTACTGTCTGATAACTATAGTACTGTCTGATAACTATAGTACTGTCTGTCTGATAACTATTGTACTGTCTGATAACTATAGTACTGTCTGATAAATATAGTACTGTCTGATAACTATAGTACTGTCTGATAACTATAGTACTGTCTGTCTGATAACTATAGTACTGTCTGATAACTATAGTACTGTCTGATAACTATAGTACTGTCTGATAACTATAGTACTGTCTGATAACTATAGTACTGTATGATAACTATAGTACTGTCTGATAACTATGTTACTGTCTGATAACTATAGTACTGTCTGATAACTATAGTACTGTCTGATAACTATAGTACTGTCTGATAACTATTGTACTGTCTGATAACTATAGTACTGTCTGTCTGATAACTATAGTACTGTCTGATAACTATAGTACTGTCTGATAACTAAAGTACTGTCTGTCTGTTAACTATTGTACTGTCTGATAACTATAGTACTGTCAGATAACTATAGTACTGTCTGATAACTATAGTACTGTCTGATAACTATAGTACTGTCTGTCTGATAACTATAGTACTGTCTGATAACTATTGTACTGTCTGATAACTATAGTACTGTCTGATAACTATAGTACTGTCTGATAACTATTGTACTGTCTGATAACTATAGTACTGTCAGATAACTATTGTACTGTCTGATAACTATAGTACTGTCTGATAACTATAGTACTGTCTGATAACTATTGTACTGTCTGATAACTATAGTACTGTC
>MUZC01001686.1:742144-768167 GCA_002072015.1 Radix auricularia
CTGCGCTCTTCATGGGGCTTCCCGGAGAACCCCCTCAGCCCTCTGGCCCCCTAAGGGACGTAAAGACTGAGAAGCCCCCCCGGAGCGGTCGCTGCTACAAGCGGCCGCCTGGGCTTCCAGGGCACTGGGCCGAAAACGCCTCCCACTAAAGTGTGCCTCCCGAGGGAGGTGTGGAATTTCCCTACTGTGACTCGCTATCAACATAGTATCACTTTGGCGCCACCACGGCAAAGCTTACGAGTCTATATAGTTTCGATCGCCGCAAAGCGTGGGGATCATCACTGACCTAACTAGGGTTTAAACCCCACCAGAAGGTTTCCTCAGAGCTGGCGACCAAAAGCGTTTCCTAGCGGTACCTTTTGCTATTCCGTACTGGCGCTCCTGGCCCTAAATCAGCACCGCTCAACAGCGTTGCTAGTTAATTGAGGGGGACGAAACGGTCGCTTCGGAGTAACCCGACCCTCAACGGGTACTTTGGTTTTCATCATCGGTATTGCATCTAAATGCTTTGCCTAAGATCCGTACAGCGACTGTAATCATATATGACTAGCACCTAGCGCCTAACAACGGTCTTCGGCTGTCCAAGCCAGGGGTTTGTCGGTTTCAGGTTGTGGTCTGCTCCACGACCTTACTCGTCTGGCGAACCACGTAGAGGTCACCCCTTCTCGCCAGTACTGTGTTTGATAAAGGTTTCTATTTACATTTTCCATAGTATTTTTTAGTGATTTCTCTGTTTACTCATTAAAAAACAAATAAACTAAGAAGTGAGACCCATCACAATTCATCTTTATCAGTGAAAATGATTTTTTAATGCATTCAACACATTGGTAATTTTTTGTTTGAGCATTTTAACGCCTGTTTTATTCCAAGGATTTTCATTGAGACTTTTGAAGCTCCTAAAATCAAACATTAGTTGTTAGCAATCAATAAATTTTAACATCGACTATCAAATTTTGCACATTGATTGCTAAGAGGCTATTTTTGTCTTTTTCAATGCCAGAAGTTTTTTAAACCAACTGTTCAAGTCTCTAACATTGCGAGTAATGTGTAATGTTAGACCTTTAGTCTATATTCTATATCATTCAGATGGTCCTTCCTTAGACCTTTAGTCTATATTCTATATCATTCAGATGGTCCTTCAGTCATGTTTAAATTTCATTCTGTGGTGTAGTACCAGTAGGCTTTTCTGATGCTTGAATTCAAAAGGCCACCCATGACCCCTTCACCGCTTCACCCCTGCACCCCTTCACCCCTGCACCCCTTCACCTCCATCTAGACCAGTGGTTCTTAATCTGTGTGTCACGACATATTAGTGTGTCGCGAGAGTTAGTAAAAAAAGAATATTAAAAATTGCAAGGGTTCTGAGCTCTGAAGTTATTATGAATATTTTAATTTTAAAAAGGCAAAACAAAGTGTATGTTAAATAAATCAACAACATAATCAGTAATCACGTGTGTTTCGCGTGGGAAAGGACGTTAGGTTCGGTTGGCGCCTTTTGTCATTCTTTCTAGCGGTGTAGTTGGCTTGAAATTGGCATCACTGGACATCGAGGAATTCGCTCGGTTGATCAATCCGTTTGCAGTAAGGGAAAAAGACAATTTGACGTCCCAAGGGGAGGAGCAGCTCATCGAATGACGACATAACAAATTCTATCAAACAACGTTCACCAACATGACTTTAGAAGAATTCTGCCTAGCAATCATGAAAATCTATCCTTTAGTCAGATTGAAAGTTGTTGCCATTTTCATCTTCTTGGTTCTGTGAATTTGGCTTTCCGGCATTAAATGAAATCAAGTCCAACAAAAGACAGAGTCTCCTTACAGTTGATGATGAGTTTCTTGATAACTTTGGAGTCCCGATGGAATATGATATGCTCCCTCAAGCAGGCAAATCCATCACACTGATATATCACAATAATATGTTAAAAGAAAAAGTAATATTTTTGATAAAATAAGTTAAAATTATTTCTTTGTGTCCCGAAAATTCTCGAATATTCTTAGTGTGTAGTTACCCCAAAAAAGTTTGAGAAACACTGTTCTAGACCTTATATGGTCATGTACTTTCATTTTCACGCTTTGAACTTCTGCCAGGCTACATGAATGAGCTGGTCTCCTAACATCTTTGTACATACGCTCAGAGGCTTACAAGCAGTGGCGGGTTTAGCTTTGTCTGCGTGGGGGGGAGGAGAATTTCAGGGGGGCGCCGCAAAATTTTACTAATATCAGAGCAATGGGTAGGCCTAAATACTAGGGCTGTTAACGATTAATTTAAATTTAATTGTTAACTTTTGAAAAAATACCGATTAATTAATCGTTAATTTCGATTAAAGCCAAAAATTTTAATTTATGATGTCATAAGTAACACTTATTTCACGTTCTTGTTGAAAATCTAAATAACTCTGGCATGTCTCCTTTATATATTCCTTTTAACCAACTACGCAAAAAGACAAGTGTGTTGACATTATTAGGTTTATATGATGAGCGGATCTAATTTACAATATAACCAGCCTAGCTGAACAATCATTCACATGGAACTGAGGAAACTCAAACTGGTATGCTCAAAACTGTCTTGGCAAGGAATGACATTATCGGATATCGGTGTTCATTATTTTCCACCATTGTACAGAATTAATGGATTCAAAAACTTTCATCTCCATTTTGTAATGCAGTAATTCACCAGAAGAGCTGTCGTCATTTCTGTCTCAGAGTGAAACTCCATTACTGCCATTAGCTTAATACGCTTTTCATTTGGTTTGATAAGTAGGCGAAAATCATCAACATTTTGATCATGCGTCAGTCAATATTTTAAAACCAAAATGTTCGTGTAATCTGCAGGAAATTTATTATTTATCAGCCGCTTTTTTTTTTTTTTTTTTTTTTTTTNTCTGTCTCAGAGTCAAACTCCATTACTGCCATTAGCTTAATACGCTTTTCATTTGGTTTGATAAGTAGGCGAAATTTATCAACATTTTGAACATGCCGTCAGTCAATATTTTAAAACCAAAATGTTCGTGTAATCTTCAGGAAATTTATTATTTATCAGCCGCTATTTTTCTTTTTTACTTTTTGACTTCCAATTACTTTTAAGTGATGGGTCGATTAATGGTTAAAAATAATTTAATCCTTAAACTTTTTAAGGATTAGTCGAGAAATTAATCGTTCATTTCCGCAGCCCTTGTCAATACTAATTATTAGCCTACTAATTTAGTAAATTTTCCAAATTAACAAACAAGTCAAACAGAAGAAATAAATATAAACAGATATGTTTTCAAAATAGTAACGTATATTTATTTCAATAGTATATTTATTGATCTAAGAAAGAAACTTATTTTATACGAATTTATATAGAGCCCTGAACCTTATTTAAATTCATTTCTACGTGAAGCGAAACGATTTATCGTTGATTCAAAGTCAACGTTCTCACCTAGATCACGTTCATTTGAAATTAATGCCAATCCAGACAGACGTTCGTTTCTCATTGTTGAGCGAAAATAATTGATGATTTTCAATCATTGCTAACAGGAAGATTCAAGTAAATTTTTATAAAATATTGACAAACTATATAGACCTGATGCCATTTATTATTCAGTCAAGAATGGTAGAAACTCTTTAATTCGTAGCTCACTAGATAGTGATGGACGTTGTGATGCATACAAATCTTTGAAGGTATAATTTTCAACGATTGCTTCTTCTAGGTTAATGTGTTTGTAAATTTTGCATAAACTTCGAAGAGGATCTTTATTTTCTTCCAACATTTTTGATGGATCAATACAATAGAAATAAATAGCTGCGTTCCTAAAGTCATTAAATCGATCATCTATTTATTTTAGAAGTTTATCCAAGATAGTGAAGTACGTTTCAGATTTAAAACTGTTAGTTTGATCATTATCCCTTTCATCTCTACTAAGTTCACCTGCCCTACTTTTATTTTCTGCAATTGGCGTTTCTTTAAATTTTGTTTTTAACATCTAGTTTCGAACAATTTTCGTTAATAAATGATTAGACATCTGCTTTCAGAATTTTAAAAAGCTTGATGGCTTCTCATTTTAACAAACTTATTTCTTCCAACATCGATCAATCGTTTTGCAATTGCAATGTCCATACTCTTGAGCTGCAAGTGGTTTGATAACATGAAAATATCAACTAACTTTTGTACAAATAGCATCAGAAAAAACATAAGAATATTTTGTTATTAAAGCAGATTGTCCAATGGCCTCTGCTCTGGCACTTCCTTTATGTTATGTTGATGGTCTTGAATTTATGTCTTCTAAAGTGGCTAGAATAGCAGGGAATGATCCAATAACTGCATCAACTGCATGCTTACGGCCTACGGCTTGCCCATCTTGTATCAGAAAGTCATTTCAGTTCAGAGTATCTATTGTTGATTCATATTGAGATTTATGATGTTTTTTAAGAGTATGTAGACGTGGTAAACCAGACGTAAAGAATGCATACAACCTTTCAGCTATGCCAAATACAACTGTATACATCACTGTTTACGGACATTGCTTCGATAGTGACCAAATTCAAAATATGGGCACAGCAATGAACATAGATGGCATTGTGTGAAAGTTTGAAGGCCACTCTTAATTCCAGACATCACAGATGCACCATCAAATGCCTTTCCTCCTCAGATTGTGATATCAATGTTCCGCTTTTGTAATGTGTAGTTCCGTTAGTATCTTCTCAGCAAATGGGGATGCAGCATTGCTGTTTACAAAAGTATAAAAGCCTATAAACCTTTCCACAACATTTCCTGATTTTGAAACTGAGTGTAAAGTGACATCTTATCAATTTTAGATATATCAATGGTTTAATCGATAATTACAGAAAAGAAATGTGAAGACTTAACTTTATTATCAATTACTGCCGATAATTCAGATGCAAATGATTGAATTAAATCAATTTGCACATCATGACTTAAATAAATTTCATTTTTCTTTTAAACTCTAGATGACTGTCCAAATTGGAATCATAGTTGGCTAATAAACTTAAGATTTAACAAATATTTCAAGTATTTCTACAACTACCATCACTTAAGTCTCAAGCAAGAATTTTCTCCATGTACTCTGAATGGCAAACCTTGTTTTGCTAAGAATCAAGAAAAACGTCACGTCTATCATTCGTTTCAATATTTCTCTATTCTTTTCCACGTAGCGACGCTCCTGACTGACCAAACCAGATATTACAGTTTGGAATAGGATATTTAGCAAGCCAATATTGTCGTATTGCAGTTTAGTGTTGATTAAAATTTTCGTGTTTAGCAATCTTTTTTCTGTTCTAGCTAAACCTTTTTAATGTTCATGAGGGCGTCTCAGGGGGCGCCATTTTAGACCCAACTGGTGCGTGGGGGCAATCCGCCCCCCCTGCCCTCTAGCTAAATCCGCCACTGCTTACAAGTAAATACTTTGGTCGATCAGCATTTTGTATGGTTTCTCTTTCGACTAATCAATAACACAACAATTGTTTTAACATTACATATTTCGTGCGTCCTTTTTTTTTTCTTTCTTTTTTGAGATACAATAGATTCTACATATTTTTGCTTTATGTCGATATTTTTTAATTTAAAGTGATCTAAGTCAAAGCATGTAGTTCTATGATCTCTAATAGTTTAGGCTGTGATCTTTGTGAAAATCTATTAATAGAGATGTTTTATTTCAAGGGTAAAAAACCGTATCTACAAAAACGGTATAAAAGTAAAAAAAATTACGCTTTTATTTTTGTATACATGGGGTCCTGAGGATAAAATATGATAAAATAAAAGGGATTTTAAAAAATTATATTTCATTCCTATGCAATTAAAAGAACAAACTAAATTATTCTCACACAATGCGATTTCCTTTTAAATTCTGCTGAGAAGTTAATATTGCCAAACGATCTAAGTGACTATTGAAATCATTTGGTTTATGAACATAAGAACTAACATAGCGCCGTCACCATTGGCAATCCAAATATTAATAGGACAGTATCAGGGGCAACTATCCACATATCTTCTTATCTTAGATATACAGACGCTCCTTCTATGCAGAAGATAATTGCGTCCACAGACCATGAGAGATGATCTGTTGGCAAGTGATGCAGCGGTCACAGGCCACGGCTATAGGGTTTCCACGCATTACCCCAGCCGCCTAACTATTGTCTAGTTAGGTACCCATTCGGAGCTGGGTGACTCGGGGACTCCTCAGGCCCCGAGAACAAATCCTCACCTTCGTTTGGATTCGAACTCGTGACCATCGGATGTCAGCCGAGAGCGCTATCTCTCGACCACCACGTCCCACATATTAACAGTACATTAAAAGCTCATAGATGTTTTATTGCCAGTATTATTATTTTTTTTACTCCATAAGCGTTTGAACCAGCTTTTGAATGATTGTATTATAAGTAGGGCTGTGGAAATTAAAGATTAATTTCTCGATTAATCATTAAAAATCTTAATCGATTAAAATTATTTTTAATTGATAAAAATTCGATTAAAATGTACGAAAATATTCCTATTTTTTTCAATTTATTAATCAATAATCAATAATCAATAATCATTTCCTTTTCACCTACAATCTTTACCGGCGTATCGTAATTAATTTATTTAGACGTGCAGAGGTAAACAAACATGACGACAAATGAGAGGGAAAATAACTCATTAAAACAAATAATGTTAAATACCTCTTTTTGTTATTTCCCTTGAGATTTTTAGTTGCCTCTATATATGTGTTAAAATTAATCGTTAACTGATAGATTAATCGATTATTTTTTTTACAGAATAGCCGAACAAACAATTTTAATCAATACTATCCTTAGTTATAAGCTTTTGAAGCAACATTTGAATGCTTCTGTTTCCACAGATAGAACTCAACGCTTTATCACTACAAAATTCGTGGTCGGAAAAGTCAGGGCTGGAGAGTACTCAGAGAAACGACAAACTCCCGTACGTAACACAGATCTTTATTAATCTTTTTTAAAATATTATTGATTAAAATTATTTTAATCGATAAAATAGTGAATAAAATTAAAGGAAATGTTTTGTTTTTTTAAATCTATTTGTTAATAAATAATAATTAATAATAGTTTTTTTTTAACGAACAAATTTCTCCATAAAAAATAATAAAATGTAAAATTTAAAATAAGCTGTTTTATAGGGAAAATGATTTTTAAAATATTAAACGTTGTTTTTACTTAATAAACAATAACAAAATTTAAATTCATTGACATTATATTGAACTACTCATATTTAAATATTTAATTTGTATTGAAATTAATCGATAACAAACCTAATCTTTATGTGTAAAATTGATCTTTAGCTGAAACACATGGCTTAGATGTACCATAGATCTTAAGCTTTAACATAGATCTTTGGCTGTAACATATATCTTAAACTGTAACATAGAACTTTAGCTGCAACATAGATCTTTAACAGTAGCATAGATCTTTAAAAGTAACATAGATTTTTAACAGTAACATAGATTTTTAACTGTTACATAGATCTTTTGTTTTATTTCCTAAAATTTAAAGCAAAATTAAACTTTTCTTAACGTTAAAACTTTTTTGTATTGAGCAGTTTAAGTAGATATAAGCCAAGTGTTGTCTAAAATCATTGACTCAATTTTCTTAGGGCCCTAATGGCGCCGAGAATCTCAGAGCAGCTCCAGAAAGTGGACGGTGACGTACAGATGCTGCAGAGGAGGCAGAACGTTCTTGACCTTGAAGCAGACTTGTTGTCCAGGGAAGGACATCTCGCAGAGAGACAGAAGGGTCTGGAGGAATACGAAAAAGAGGTGAAAGCGAATGGCAGTGTTGAGGAATGAGGGAAGTTAACTTCACAACGTAAGAACTAAGAGGAGAAGGTTGATGGTTGTGTGAAAGACATAGATAGGGGTGGAGGGGGAGACAAGAGTACAATAATTAGATCATGTGATGTAAGGACTCCAGCTGTTCATTGTTCTCACACCCCCCCCCCCAATTCACCATATTATCGACCCCCTCATCAACTCGCTAAAGACAAATATCCCTTACCAGCGCAACAAACCATCAACCACACATTAAGCGTAATAATAATAATAATAATAATAAAATGATAATTTATATAGCGCTGTATCCCAGCTAGGAGCCGGGCTCACAGCGCTTTACATGGAGAGAACAACACATACATTAATTAAATAAACATTCATAACATACTAACTACATAAATGACAATACGTTATACAACAGCTACATTAATCATGAAAAGAAATGTTGTTTCATTAATTTTCAAAATAAAGTTTGAAAAGATATGTTTTAAGTGCAGTCTTGAAGGACTTTGCAGTTGAAACACTACGGATGTGTAATGGAAGAAAATTCCATTGTTTGGGTGCACAAAAAGAGAAGCGTATCACATGCCTCCCATGCGTTTAAACAACATTCCTCCTATGTGTTTAACCAACATTCCTCCTATGTGTTTAACCAACATTCCTCCTGTGTGTTTAACCAACATTCTTTCTGCTTGCAGATCATTGAGGTTGAATCGTTGCTGAACCAGCGCCAAGCGATCTGTGACAGGAGGCAACGAGCACTGCTTAACCTGGACGAGGTGAGTCACCTATGGTCACAGAAGAAAAAACGAAACAAAAAGCATTGAAGTAATATTTACCAAAGATCATTGATGTAATATTTACTAAAGATCATTGAAGTAATAATTACCAAAGATCATTGAAGTAATATTTGCCAACGATCATTGAAGTAATATTTACCAAAGACCATTGAAGTAATATTTACCAAAGATCATTGATGTAATATTACCAAAGATCATTGAAATAATATTTACAAAAGATCATTGAAGTAATAATTACCAAAGATCATTGAAGTAATATTTACCAAAGATCATTGAAGTAATATTTACCAAAGACCATTGAAGTAATATTTACAAAAGATCATTGATGTAATATTACCAAAGATCATTGAAGTAATATTTACAAAAGATCATTGAAGTAATATTTACCAAAGATCATTGATTTAATATTTACCAAAGATCCTTGAAGTAATATTTATCAAAGATCCTTGAAGTAATATTTACCAAAGATCCTTGAACTAATATTAACCAAAGATCTTTGGATTAATATTTACCAAAGATCCTTGAATTAATATTTACCAAAGATCCTTGAATAAATATTTACCAAAGATCCTTGAATTAATATTTACCAAAGATCCTTGAATTAATTTTATCAAAGATCTTTGAATTAATATTTACCAAAGATCATCTACTTTATAACAAACCGTCAGTGTCAGGGACGTAATTAGCGAGGGCCTGTGGGGAGGAGGGGGTAACATATCGGTCAAGCCTCTCCACAAACGATGGCATAGATCCCCAGCTGGCACTAACTTTGATCATTATTATATTGATATTATGTTTTAAAGCAAGTAAATGTATAGATCGATAAACTGAATTACTGATCAATACATTTTAAAAGGACTCGGTTCTTGAAATCAAACTGTCAACAACAACAATATTGAGATCCTATTACCCATTGAGTTGTTGTTTTTTTTATAAAAAAATTAATCAAACACAATAATAATTACTGTTGAAGAGTTTATTTATAAGTTGTAATTCATGTAAAAGTGCATGACCTCGTTCATTAAAACAACAAATTAACTAACCCTTTTGGTCTGTTCTTGTAATTAATGGAACCGCTGAATAGAATAATTAGATAGAATAATTATTTGTGTGTGGGAGAATAATCGGAGTTAATTTTAGCTCTGCCTATTTATCTAAACAATCCTTCTTCTACTGTCAACTTCTGTTCGTTGGAATAATCAATAAAGGTCTCCAAACATTGCCCGTGAAAACGAGAACAATTAGGGCTAAAAATAGACAGATGCTTACTTTCTAACGTCATATTCCGTGACACAGAGCCGCAGTGTCGAAAACCGCTCATCCCTGACATTGTGCAACAATACTCAACTCATTCTGTCGTGGCAAACAGCTACTACCATCAACTCGGGGTAAGAAAAGGTGTATAACCATCGAACCCCCTGTGGTGTGAGGGCCACAACATTTGCGAGTTGAGTGTTATCATGAAAAAGAAGAACTCGACTATCGTCACTCCATCAATTATAGCAAGTTGTTGATTTTAACTTTGACTGTTAATTTAAACACACTGTTATAAACTTTAGTGTCGATCTGGACGTTTTCAATCAATTAATCAGAGTCATTTGGTTTTGGTACTCGACTACTTTTGCGTGTATTTAATTGAGCTGTTCGTTGGCATTCTTACTCGATTACTTTTCTTTGTGCATGTTTAATTAAGCAGTTTGGTTGTTTTAAATTCATTCAATCAACTTATTTAGTGGATCTCCAAGAATTTTAGAATTATTTAAACTGTTGTACGGTTCATATGAGACCGCCATTTATTGAAAATTTTACCTCCGTTTTATTTAAGAAGAAAAATGCCCGACTATTATTGAAAAAAATAAATAAATAATTTTGATGCGTGGTGTATCAGACGCACTCCTCATTTACTCTCAAAGTTTTTTATTGAAAATACAAGTTAATTTATGTATCTTGACCAAAAGTATGTATGATCTGTCCAAACATTGACTCTCGTCTATATGATCTGTCCAAACATGACTCTCATCTATATGATCTGTCCAAACATTGACTCTCATCTATATGATCTGTCCAAACATTGACTCTCGTTTATATGATCTGTCCAAACATTGACTTTGACTCTCATCTATATGATCTGTCCAAACATTGACTCTCGTTTATATGATCTGTCCAAACATTGACTCTCGTCTATATGATCTGTCCAAACATTGACTCGTTTATATGATCTGTCCAAACATTGACTCTCATCTGTATGATCTGTCCAAACATTGACTCTCGTCTATATGATCTGTCCAAATATTGACTCTCATCTATATGATCTGTCCAAACATTGACTCTCGTCTATATGATCTGTCCAAACATTGCGACCACACAACCCCTCAGGCTAATCTTTGATAATGATGGTACGAGCCACGCTGTTTATTGACACTAAGGACAACGCTCTGATTCGATGGACATGTTATAGTCATGTCCCACAATAAAGGGAGGTCAGCGGATGTACTTCTCACATTACAATTATTATCCTCTGTACTGGAGATTTCTTCTATTTTTTTAAAATAAAAAAATTAAGTTAAAATGTCCGACATGAATGTGGTTGAACTTGAAGGAAAGGATCGCGAGGTAATTTTTATTACTTATTTTCAATTTCTTAAACCGTGTTTTATGAAATGATTTTCTTATTAAACCAGTTTCTTTCTATTAGTCTAATGTCGACGTATTATTGATTATATCTTCATTCTTTGACAGGAGTTGCAGATCTTACGTCATGAGCTGGAAGAGACCAAAGAGCAGATTCAAAGTGAAGGTTCCATTCCTGAGTCCAACTCCGAAAGAGCGAGGAAAAACTGGTAGGTTCTTATTTGATGGAGATATGTGTGGTAGGTTAGTGGTGGATGGGGAGATGTGTGGTAGGTCAGTGGTGGATGGGGAGATGTGTGGTAGGTTAGTGGTGGATGGGGAGATGTGTGGTAGGTTAGTGGTTGTTGGGGAGATGTGTGGTAGTACAGTGGTGGATGGGGAGATGTGTGGTAGTACAGTGGTGGATGGGGAGATGTGTGGTAGTACAGTGGTGGATGGAGAGATGTGTGGTAGGTTAGTGGTGGATGGGGAGATCTGTGGTAGGTTAGTGGTGGATGGGGAGATGTGTGGTAGGTTAGTGGTGGATGGAGAGATGTGTGGTAGATTAGTGGTGGATGGGGAGATGTGTGGTAGGTTAGTGGTGGATGGAGAGATGTGTGGTAGTACAGTGGTGGATGGGGAGATGTGTGGTATCTTAGTGGTGGATGGGGAGATGTGTGGTATCTTAGTGGTGGATGGGGAGATGTGTGGTAGGTCAGTGGTGGATGGGGAGATGTGTGGTAGTACAGTGGTGGATGGGGAGATGTGTGGTAGGTCAGTGGCGGATGGGGAGAAGTGTGGTAGGTCAGTGGTGGATGGGGAGAAGTGTGGTAGGTCAGTGGTGGATGGGGAGATGTGTGGTAGGTCAGTGGCGGATGGGGAGAAGTGGGGTAGGTCAGTGGTGGATGGGGAGATGTGTGGTAGGTCATTGATTGATGGGGAGAGATGTGGTAGGTAAGTGGTGGATGGGGAGATGTGTGGTAGGTCAGTGGTGGATGGGGAGATGTGTGGTAGGTCAGTGGTGGATGGGGAGATGTGTGGTAGGTTACTGGTGGATGGGGAGATGTGTGGTAGGTTAGTGGTGGTTGGGGAGATGTGTGGTAGGTTAGTGGTGGATGGAGAGATGTGTGGTAGGTTAGTGGTGGTTGGGGAGATGTGTGGTAGGTTACTAGTGGTTTGGGAGATGTCTGGTAGGTTAGTGGTGGATGGGGAGATATGTGGTAGGTTAGTGGTGGATGGGGAGATGTGTGGTAGGTCAGTGGTGGATGGGGAGATGTGTGGTAGTACAGTGGTGGATGGGGAGATGTGTGGTAGGTCAGACGTGGATGGGTAGATGTGTGGTAGGTCAGTGGTGGATGGGGAGATGTGTGGTAGTACAGTGGTGGATGGGGAGATGTGTGGTAGGTCAGTGGTGGATGGGGAGATGTGTGGTAGGTCAGTGGTGGATGGGAAGATGTGTGGTAGTACAGAGGTGGATTGGGAGATGTGTGGTAGGTCAGTGGTGGATGGGGAGATGTGTGGTAGTACAGTGGTGGATGGGGAGATGTGTGGTAGTACAGTGGTGGATTGGAAGATGTGTGGTAGGTCAGTGGTGGATGGGGAGATGTGTGGTAGGTCAGTAGGGGATGGGGAGATGTGTGGTAGGTCAGAGGCTGATGTGGAGATGTGTGGTAGGTCAGTGGTGGATGGGGAGATGTGTGGTAGGTCATTGATTGATGGGGACAGATGTGGTAGGTCAGTGGTGGATGGAAAGTTGTGTACATGTTATAATGATTCTTATGGAAATATATGGGTTAAGAATATAATCGTCGAATAAATTAATTCTATCCCAAAGAGATGGTTTGGATCAAAGTGAAAGAAAAATTGAAAAGAATGATTGAAATCAAGGATTTACACCTTGAGACCTCGGGCTTTTTTTTTTAAAAAATATTTTTTTATATTTATTTTTATTATTATTTTTTTTTTATTGTTACGCTGATTTAATTGTTTTGATTTAATTTATTGATGACACAGTAGTTACAAGAATGTAATTTTTGAAGTCACATAGTTGTTGAGTTCACGAATCGATTGGTTATAAATAAACAAGACTTAGTACAATCGACTTGAATAAAGTACAACCAACCTACTAACATTATTGGGACACACAAATCCTTGTAGCGATCACTTGGTCCTGATTAAAAATAGATTTAATTGAGACGTGAGTGGCGTTTAAGTTTAATGTGAAACTGTGCCTTCTACAATGGAGTTATAGAGTTCAAACAGCCGACTTTGGCGTTCATTTAACACCGACTACCGTTTAAGGCAAACTGTTGTTAGTTGCGTGCGTTAAGCCATGCACAACAACAACAACAACAAAAAAGAGCTTTTTAGAATTCTTTCTCCGTATCACTAATGATGTCTTTAGCCTACCTCCGCGTGAAATTTCTGAATTATTTATCGTTGCTTTCGTATTTGCTTCAAACGTACTTCATATTTGATTGTCTCGAGATATTCCTAATGTGGGAAATATTAAATGGTAGATAGTGAAGATGGGAGAGAAGTGGTTTCCTTACAGCTGCAGTACAGACAATCCTCGTGTGATCGTGTTTATTGAAAGTATTCGAATGATTCGGTATAGTCTACAGAACAAAGTATACCTTGAAATTGGTTGGGTACATTGTGATATTGGAAGGATGGACTCGAAAGATGGCGGAGTGTTACGAGAAGATGGCGGAGTGTTACGAGAAGATGGCGGAGTGTTACGAGAAGATGGCGGAGTGTTACGAGAAGAGATGGCGGAGTGTTACGAGAAGATGGCGGAGTGTTACGAGAAGATGGCGGAGTGTTACGAGAAGATGGCGGAGAGTTACGAGAAGATGGTGGAGTGTTACGAGAAGATGGTATTACAAGCTGAAAGATTATAGACTGGTGATGGTAGGGATTACAGCTAACATAGTTAGAACACAACAGAGAGATGGTAGAGTATATTTTTGTACTAGGAGCTAATAGTTCACTGTTCTATTCTACAAATCTTCTCCCCGACATACACACATTTTTCAGTGTGTTCAACGAAGGACAACTCCAGTGTTGATGTATTTAACACCAGTGTTGATGTGTTTAACACAAGTGTTGATGTGTTTAACACAAGTGTTGATGTGTTTAACACCAGTGTTGATGTGTTTAACTGTGTTTTAACAGGAGTGGGGTATGGTTAGGTTGGTAACGAGAATAACGCAGAGGAAGAAATGTGTCGTGTCTGTACACAAACAGTTTAAAAAATGTGTCGTCTGTACATAAATATTTAAGAAATGTGTCGTCTATGTAGTCTACATAAATATTTAAGAAATGTGTCGTGTCTGTAGTCTACATAAATATTTAAGAAATGTGTTGTGTCTGTAGTCTACATAAATATTTAAGAAATGTGTCGTGTCTGTAGTCTACATAAATATTTAAGAAATGTGTCGTGTCTGTAGTCTACATAAACATTTAAGAAATGTGTCGTGTATGTAGTCTACATAAACCTTTAAGATATGTGTCGTGTCTGTAGTCTACATAAACCTTTAAGATATGTGTCGTGTCTGTACATACATATTCATGCATAAATCAAAACTTCCACTAACGAGTATCTTTAATCACCTTAGCAGTCAACCTATTTTTTTTAGTTCATGGGTTTTAATTAAATCTCACATTTCTGATTACGGTAGTTCGGTCATGCATGACTTAATAAATTTGCTCGGTTCACCTGTTCATTTATTCCATTAAGTCAAGTCAGTCTTGAAGACTTTTTATTTTATTTAAAAAGAAAGTTAAAAGCCAATGTCCAGAAATATTAATTTATAATTAGAACCAGATTGTGTTTGATTCTATCTCTGAAATGCTTATTTCCATCTCTCTGTAGTTTGTTTGTTTCGTGTGTTTGAAATATTTTACTCAGTATGTTGTGGAAGTAGCTAGCATATTTAATTTGGAATATGTTTCCTCAAAATACATCATTAGAAATTAGTAGATTAGTAAATAATCTAAAGCAAATTTTCTTTTTAAAAATCAAACCTCTTGAACTTTTAAAAATAATTAGTTTGATATGCTTCAGCTCAATTTAATATCTCTTTTTTTAAAAAAAAAATATTGTTTAGAATATTTGACATTGATGTCTTCTACTGAGAATTTTTTTCTTCTTATTTTCTCATTTGAAAAGTTTTTGTGTGCGCGTTCATGCCATGTTATAATAACTAGAGGATAGATTGAATCAATTTGACAGTGAAAAGGTATAGGGATTTTTTTACCAATAAATTGTTAAAAATGAATCTAAAATTTATGAAAGACTCAGAAAGACTGATAATTTTAACATCGATTACAGGCTGAGAA
Organism: Radix auricularia; assembly: GCA_002072015.1. Classification (NCBI taxonomy): domain Eukaryota; kingdom Metazoa; phylum Mollusca; class Gastropoda; family Lymnaeidae; genus Radix; species Radix auricularia. The sequence continues at coordinate 757,679 of MUZC01001686.1, forward strand.
CCCTTGGACTAGCTGAAATTTGCTCTTTATTTAGTAGGTAGAATAATAAAATGTCACGTTTAGTTGGAAATTGAATCGTAGCTTCTAAACGATACAGCACGTGTTATCTTTTGAGTTAATCACGTATTAACGAAAACGTGGCTAGACGAACTTAGATAATGTCACTATTCAACTATTATTAATATTTGTATTCACTAGTATTCTTATTAATGAGATAAATTACTAGTCTACAGCTATTTTACGATTTTCGCCAATGACTTATTTATAAGCAAAATTTTTTTGTAAAAACTCGCGTGGAGTATAGCAATACCTTATAACAGTTAATGCATAAAAATAGCTTTTAATTATCTTATCTGTTACAGACGCTCCTTCTATAAATAATATTATTGCGTTCTACGTTTATCCATGACCCTTCAACTCATCTTCTTTCATAGAAGGTATCAAAACTACTTCCATACCTAGAATAGCCCCCCTCACACACACACACACACCTCCCCCCCACACACAAACACACCTCCCCTCCACACACACATCTCCCCCAAAATCATACTGCATCGGTTTGTTTCATTGTTTCGCCCGTGGGTCAAACGTCCAGCCCACAGTTCCCGCCTTGATCTCCCTACAATTTTCATTTTCCTGTCCCGTGTTTTTGTTTGCGGCTGACCAGAGTTCTCCTGACTGATCATTACCGGAGGACATACATGGTACCAGCTGGACGAAACTTGTCCTGAAGACAGTGTGTGGGGGGTCATTATCTGGTCGTTTGGGGTGTAGGCCCACTGGACAGTGTGTGGGGGTCATTATCTTGTCGTTTGGGGTGTAGGCCCACTGGGCAGTCAGCGATGGGAGGCTTTGGCCGTTTGAACGTTATCAACTCAGGGGCGTAGGGAATGTTTGTTAACTCAGGGGCATAGGGTATGTTTGTTAACTCAGGGACGTAGGGAATGTTTCTCAACTCAGGGGCGTAGGGTATGTTTGTTAACTCAGGGGCGTAGGGAATGTTTGTTTACTCAGGGGCGTAGGGAATGTTTGTTAACTCAGGGGCGTAGGGAATGTTTGTCTTGGTGACGGATAATTTTTCAGAGATGACGTCATATTTCGCAAGACTTTGACGAAAAGTTAAACTACGGTAATTCTCATTAGGCCGAGAAGTTAGTAATGAGGGATGTCCTATTATACCAAAGGGATAATATATTTCCCTTTAACTACGACCTCCGGTGACCTAAAGTTGTTCTTGTTTTAAGGAGAGGTGGGGCGGTGCTCGCTGTGGGAGGGGCGGTGCTCGTTGTGGGAGGGGCGGTGCTCGTTATGGGATTGGCGGTGCTCGCTGTGGGTGGGGCGGTGCTCGTTGTGGGAGGGGCGGTGCTCGCTGTGGGAGGGGCGGTGCTCGTTGTGGGAGGGGCGGTTATCGCTGTGGCTTCTTCTGAGGCAGCTGATGTCGATAGCCATATTATATATGTACAGTTTCGGAAATTGACGTCAGAAAGAGAGAAGCTCATATATTGCTGCCATCGTTGGCCGTGTCTATAATTAGTACGTTGTATATATATATAGTAAACAATTTCACCCAATGAAGTCAATGTCGGAGTCCACAGGTAGAGTGGAAAGAGTCATACTATCATAGCTACTGAATTACAATCAATAATTAAAGAACTTCTAAGCTACCTGGAGCTATTATTAGGGCAACATAAACATTAAGTTATTTTATTTTATTTTATTTTAAATCAGGGCCTAACATTCTGGTATATTTCTCTTGTACGTTTTAAAATTTCTATGTTGTAGTTTGTTTTAAATATTTGTTGTTGTTTTTTTTAGTATGACTACATTTATATGTACGATGTATGCATGTAGATATGTGTGTATATGTGAATCAAGAGAGATAGTGAGAGAGTGATAGAAAGAGAGGACGGGAGATAAGGGTAACGTGTGGTAGAGGGAGGGGGGGGTGCTTTCATCTCACTTTTTGTCAAATTTCTCTTGTCTTGTACAATTGTGACGTCATTGTTTCTATTTATAGGGACATGGTGAGACGGAACTTGATGGACAAACAGCAACTGTTGGAGTCCACTGTCCAGAAGTACAGGTCAGAACTGGCATCAGCCACGTCCACTATAGCAGGGAAGGACATTCTTATAGCTAGGCTGCAGAGTAAAGTAAGTTGGTATGTTGTGTACAGAGTAAAGTAAGTTGGTATGTTGTGTACAGAGTAAAGTAAGTTGGTATGTTGTGTACAGAGTGAAGTAAGTTGGTATGTGTTGTACAGAGTAAAGTAAGTTGGTATGTTTTGTACAGAGTAAAGTAAGTTGGTATGTTGTGTACATAGTAAAGTAAGTTGGTATGTTGTGTACAGATTAAAGTAAGTTGGTATGTGTTGTACAGAGTAAAGTAAGTTGGTATGTTGTGTACAGAGTAAAGTAAGTTGGTATGTGTTGTACAGGGTAAAGTAAGTTGGTATGTTCTGCACAGAGTAAAGTAAGTTGGTATGTTGTGTACAGAGTAAAGTAAGTTGGTATGTTGTGTACAGAGTAAAGTAAGTTGGTATGTTGTGTACAGAGTAAAGTAAGTTGGTATGTGTTGTACAGAGTAAAGTAAGTTGGTATGTTGTGTACAGGGTAAAGTAAGTTGGTATGTTGTGTACAGAGTGAAGTAAGTTGGTATGTGTTGTACAGAGTAAAGTAAGTTGGTATGTTTTGTACAGAGTAAAGTAAGTTGGTATGTTGTGTACAGAGTAAAGTAAGTTGGTATGTTGTGTACAGAGTAAAGTAAGTTGGTATGTGTTGTACAGAGTAAAGTAAGTTGGTATGCTGTGTACAGAGTAAAGTAAGTTGGTATGTTGTGTACAGAGTAAAGTAAGTTGGTATGTTGTGTACAGAGTAAAGTAAGTTGGTATGTTGTGTACAGAGTAAAGTAAGTTGGTATGTTGTGTACAGGGTAAAGTAAGTTGATATGGTGTGTACAGAGTAAAGTAAGTTGATGTCTTGTGTACAGAGTAAAGTAAGTTGATGTCTTGTGTACAGAGTAAAGTAAGTTGATGTCTTGTGTACAGAGTAAAGTAAGTTGATATGTTGTGTACAGAGTAAAGTAAGTTGATGTCTTGTGTACAGAGTAAAGTAAGTTGATATGTTGTGTACAGAGTAAAGTTGATATGTTGTGTACGGAGTAAAGTAAGTTGATATGTGCTGTACAGAGTAAAGTAAGTTGATATGTATTGTAAAGTACGTTGATAAGTGGTGTACAGAGTAAAGTAAGTTGATATGTTGTGTACAGAGTAAATGAAGTAAGTTGATATGTTGTGTACAGAGTAAATAAAGTAAGTTGATATGTTGTGTACACAGTAAAGTAAGTTGATATGTGGTGTACAGAGTAAAGTAAGAAGTGAGTTGATAAGTGGTGTACAGAGTAAAGTAAGTTGATATGTTGTGTACAGAGTAAAGTAAGTTGATATGTTGTACAGAGTAAAGTAAATTGATATGTGGTGTACAACTGTTAGATTACCTCTCATGGGCCCAGACAGTGGTGTACACCTGTTAGATGACCTCTCATGGGCCCAGACAGTGGTGTACAACTGTTAGATGACCTCTCATGGGCCCAGACAGTGGTGTACAACTGTTAGATGACCTCTCATGGGCCAAGACAGTGGTGTACAACTGTTAGATGACCTCTCATGGGCCCAGACAGTGGTGTACAACTGTTAGATGACCTCTCATGGGCCCAGACAGTGGTGTACAACTGTTAGATGACCTCTCATGGGCCAAGATAGTGGTGTACAACTGTTAAATGATCTCTCATGGGCCCAGACAGTGGTGTACAACTGTTAGATGACCTCTCATGGGCCCAGATAGTGGTGTACCACTGTTAGATGACCTCTCATGGGCCCAGATAGTGGTGTACAACTGTTAGATGACCTCTCATGGGCCCAGACAGTGGTGTCACAGTGTATTTTCCTAAAGACGTTTCAGTCTTCATATTGAGCACTGCGTTAGTTTTCTTATTGTTAACATTGACACCAGTGAAATTGACCAATTTCTAATGCCGTTATGGCTAACGTTATTGGTTAATTTAATTATAGCTAATGTTGTTATGGCTTATGTCGTTATTGCTTATGTATCGATGGCTAATATCGTTATGGCTACCATTTTCATGGCTAATGTTAGAAATACTTTGGATAACGCTGTTGACTAATGATGTTTTGGCTATCTATGTTATGGCTTATGCTGTTATGGCTAATGATGTAATGGCTTATGTTTTTATGGTTACTATTTTTATTGGTAATGCTATTATGGCTAATGATGTGATGGCTTATGTTTGTATGGTTATTATTGTTATTGCTAATGTTATTATGGCTAATAGTGTAATAGCTAAATTGTGTTATTGCTAATGCTATTATGGCTAATGATATAATAGCTAAATTGTGTTATTGCTAATGTTATTCCTAATGTTATCTTCCACTACTTTCAGATCATCGAGCACGAGGACGAACTCACCACTAAAGACAAACGAATCAAACAACTGGAGACCAAACTGGCGCTGACCATGGCTGAGGCGAGGAACCTGGCTGACCAGTTGACCAACCACTCATACAGGGACATGCTCGGCTCCACCAACTACAGCAGGGGTGAGCACTCGGGCGACTACAACGGCATGTTCGTCGCCCGGCGCCCCAGCCAGGAGCTAATCTCCGAACACCCCCGGGGCGCGTACCGAAGCTCGATGTATCGGAGACCGTCCAATAACGCCGGAAGTGACCAGGGGGAGGAGTACAAACCGGTCATCACCGCGGCGCTGGACCACGACGCTGAACAGTTCAAAAACGGTTCTCGGATTGTGAGGAAGCGGAACAGCATCAGTGATAATGCCATCTCTCGTCTGACACTATCTACCCCGAGGTCTGATGACAAGTATGGGAGAGGGAGCAGTGCCTGCTCGGTACAGTGAGGGAGCAGTGCCTGCTGGGTTCTGTGAGGGAGCAGTGCCTGCTGGGTTCTGTGAGGGAGCAGTGCCTGCTGGGTTCTGTGAGGTGAGGGAGCAGTGCCTGCTGGGTTCTGTGAGGGAGCAGTGCCTGCTGGGTTCTGTGAGGGAGTAGTGCCTGCTGGGTTCAGTGAGGGAGCAGTGCCTGCTGGGTTCTGTGAGGGAGCAGTGCCTGCTGGGTTCAGTGAGGGAGCAGTGCCTGCTGCGTTCAGTGAGGGAGCAGTGCCTGCTGGGTTCTGTGAGGGAGCAGTGCCTGCTGGGTTCTGTGAGGGAGCAGTGCCTGCTGGGTTCAGTGAGGGAGCAGTGCCTGCTGGGTTCAGTGAGGGAGCAGTGCCTCCTGGGTTCTGTGAGGGAGCAGTGCCTGCTGGGTTCAGTGAGGGAGCAGTGCCTGCTGGGTTCTGTGAGGGAGCAGTGCCTGCTGGGTTCTGTGAGGGAGCAGTGCCTGTTAGGTTCAGTGAGGGAGCAGTGCCTGTTAGGTTCAGTGAGGGAGCAGTGCCTGTTAGGTTCAGTGAGGGGAAATCTGTGGGACAACTGCTTTTAATATTATCTCCCAACTGCCTCTAATTACTTAGTTGGAATAGAAGCGAATCTGGGTATCATATAAATACATGTATATTAATTTAAACAAGCTTCTCCTTTGTTTATTTATAAAACGTTCCTGAGTCAGTCAATGAATCAGCTGTGTTGATTGTGATCGTATGATATAAATGTGTAATAGATCTATAAACCGTCTTGTTCTCAAACGATACAGAACTTAACACGTGTTATCTACAACTTATAAGAAGAAAACGTGTTGGGTCCAAACAAACACGGTACAGCTCTTTCATGACTTTATTACTGACACTTTGAGCTAGTGTTACTGAGTGCACTGCCTTCGTCCGTCAATAATTGTTAACTAAGTCATTACCAGTGTGTGGGTATCGAAATGACAAAATACAGGCACCATCGTAGAATTGAACCCCATTGTGATATGTCTCATTTAGCTCATTAAAAATTGATACGTTTTTTTATATTCTTATTGAAGCGGTTTTGTATACGTAACGGCGTGGTAAATAACTAGGTCATTTCTGTGTCAAACATCACATGAAATCACATCCTGTGTTTTAAACGTCACATGTACATAAAGCCAGAGACGAAATCAATGTTAACCACTTTTGTCTTTATTCAATGACTTGGCTGCTGATTGAAGTGATGAATGGGACGACCAATGTGAAATGGATGAATGAAGTTGTTGAATGACGGAATGATCAGAAGTTTTTTATGCATGAATTCATTGAATGACGTCATTGTTTTTTTTTACAATGAGAAAACTGAAGACCGTGTAAGAAGTTGCCATGTTTTTCAAAGATCTTTCCAGTAATTGTATCGATAGCTGTATACACTAACTGTTAATGATAACATATCTACACGGGTTGGTGTGTAACTGTTAACATATCTACACGAGTTGGTGTGTAACTGTTAACATATCTACACGAGTTGGTGTGTAACTGTTAACATATCTACACGGGTTGGTGTGTAACTGTTAACATATCTACACGAGTTGGTGTGTAACTGTTAACATATCTACACGAGTTGGTGTGTAACTGTTAACATATCTACACGAGTTGGTGTGTAACTGTTAATGATAACATATCTACAAGGGTTGGTGTGTAATATTGTTAATGATAACATATCTACACGAGTTGGCTAACTTATAAGGATGTGAGTTGATAATACATTTACTCATTTTTATTCCATAACGTAAAGATTTTTTTAACTTTAAAACACGTTTAGTTTTTAAAAACAACAACAACTGATAAACAATAAAGTCTTGATTATTATCACGATTTAAAACATATTTCTTGGTCTATATCCCAAATATGTAAAGTCTTCAAGTGTAAATGAGTATACAAAATGAATAGGTAAAGTAGAGCTTAAATTAATTGCTGTACAGCGGGTCGGCAAACAGCTGTGACAGAAGCTGCCAATGGATAGGTGCACATCACGCTTGTGTTCACTCCAATGTGTACGTCATCGAGATTGTTTCAACTGCCATAGGGAGTTATGCAACGAAAATTCTCCAGCTCAAATACACACACACGCACACACACAGACACACAATTTCCCCCACATCCCTCGCGTAGTTCTTAACTACACCCGTAGTACTCGACCCCACCCTTTCCTCTGATCTATTCATTAAAGATATTATCGATATCGTCCACGATATCGCACGCCCGTGACTGCAAACACTTGAGTTTATTGGCAGCCGCAAGCACTCAGACACATGGCGCTGACAATACAAAGTATCGCCATCAGATGTTTACGATACCATCAACCGTTGCTATGTGGTATGGACGTTGTAAACGAAAAGAGATAAACATCAATATATTTGAATGTTTTTGTTTTTTTTAAGTCTTGAAAGAATTTTGTTATAAAAAGCAACCAGTATGTTTTTAATGCTATAAAACATTTTTCAATGCAGATATGGCTGCACCAATTAAAACAATTTAAGCTTTAGACAAAGTTCTTGATGGTATAAGGCATTTGCTTTACTCAACAAAAAATTAATCTGTTGTTATTTCATCTGTCATTAAGGGGTTTTCCTTTATTTCGTGCTGACTCCTTTAGTGGTCGTCCATAAAGTATGTCAAGCTATTTTTGACCTTTCTAACTCCCCCCTCCACCCTGTCACAAACTGTCACACTTTATTAGAACCCCTGCCCCCTCTGTAGCGTGACGTACTTTGAGGACCGCCCCTTACCGAAAGATGTTACATCAAAGAGAATTGCCAGTTTCATGTATAGAAGGAGCGTTTGTAACATAAGATGAGATAAACTTGAAGCTGAAACACTTAGAAACAGCAATCATGGTAAAATCCATTCACTTGTTTTTAAACACAATTTAAAACAAATACGTATTTTAATCTATTAACAGACAATTTAAAAAGGCAAAGGATTTTCACAAAACTAATGTGGAAACAATCTGATCTAAGACGAGATTTCCATCGCTTGGCCAGCAGAACATGCTCACGCAAATAGCATGGCCTTGAGATATCCCTACCCTCTCAACACCCAGCCCCCCCCCCATGCCATAACTCTCCAGGACCCAGTCGCTGTTTGCTTGTGGCATTTAGTTTCAATCGTCATTATCCTGCTTTATCCCCGACCTGTGGGAGGTCTAGGGCTTCAGTGGCAAACATCAATGGACCCGTTAGTTGTAACTTGAAATGTCAACATGTGAAGATAAGGAATTTGAGGAAAACGGCATGTCGTTTATTTGTGTTCAAGATTAAGGTTATCAAGGGAGCTAACTCCAAGTTCAAATTGAAGAAAAATTTAAAGGGGAAAAAAAGAAATAGATTAATAAAAGTCAAAATAAAGCCTCGACTTTATTAATTTTTTAAAATTATTTTTTGATCTAACTCTATTTAGTGAATATTGCAATGTGTGAGACTGTAATCGGTATTTAGAAAAAAAATTATTTAAACAAGATAAATGTAAGCCTGATGTCGATGTCCTGTAAAGCATACATACACAAAAAAAACTTAATTTTAACATCTACATAAATAAGACTTTACACCGGCGTTTCCCTGGCTGACATAGAGTGGAAAGATACAGTCATATAAACCTTTATTCAGCGTATATATTAAGGCTCATCTAATCAACAACAACAAAATTCACCAAAAGTTTCCTTCAATTTCAATATTTAAATAATTATTAACATTATTTGAGTAAACATTTCTTATCCTGGAAGGATCCTTTTCCCTAACACAATCCCATACTCAAATCGATAGTTGGTTTATTTCCCACCATGACCGGACTTGTTGATCGATCCGAGAGTTTGGTGAGCAGTTCATTTCTGACAACATGCTACTGTAAACTCTGGGTACAAACTTTAGAGAATTTATAGCTCAATGGCTGGCTCGGGGATGAAAGAAAATTCTCTTAATTATTTAAACTAAGAGATGGTTTGTCGAGCAATGTTTCAGCAAAATTCTAAGCCCTTTCTGTGTACGGGTTACCCGTGGATGCACGATATTGTACAATGTAAAGTGCTGTAGTATATTATTCAAGCTAAAAGATATTAAGATCTACCGATTATTGCAGTCGCTCTGAAAGCCATCACTGGAACATACAAAACTTAAATTATGTAAACCCCCACCACAGAACACCAAATAATAATAATAATAATAATAATAATAATGAAACTGGCTTATCGATCGAACGCTTTCTTTGATTAAAAGAGCATAGCCAAAGGCATACAGACTAGACTAACCCTTTAACAAAGTCTGATATCTACTCAGACTTTCTTTAGCCTACATGCTGAAAAGCGTAGACCCGCCGTCTCCAAACTCTTACTATACTAGGTGTTACGTGCTCTCATTGGTTAGTTATAGGCCTAGCATCGAATATTTAGAGTCCTTTTTCTTAAATTGATATATTTAGTGCAAAGCGAATCATGATAGAAGACTTTTTTTCTATAATCAAAGCTATGTTCAACATATGTTTTTCCTCTTGTTTTTAGCGCATTTTCGAGAAGTCGAATGCGCTATTGCACCCGTTTTGTCCGTCCGTCCGTCTGTAATCACCCTAGATCTCAGCATCCATAAGTCCTAGACCCATGATGTATATATGTTTTTTGTATGTCCTGACCTGCCATTTGTGCATCAACACTCAGTTACTCGATTCGTTAAAAAAACCCGTTAAAACTACCAAAAACATTGCGAATCGAGAGATAACACTGGCGCAGGCAACGGCCGCCATTGCCGGAAGTCTTAGTATTATCAAAAGTATTAGTTTTTTTTGTTGTTGACGTCATTAGAATATGTGTAAAAGTTTAGAGAGTTTTACGTCATCATTTGTGGTGACTTCAATCAAGATCTTAGCGGCCCAGGGGCAGAAATTGAAAACTTTTTCGAAACAAGCTTCAACATTCAACTACTTTCACCAAGATTGGCAACTACGATCTATCAAACAACAATTGACGGAGTATTTGGGCGATTAGCTGATTACAATTTAGAATGTTTCATTTATGAGTCCTATTTCAGTGACCACAAACCACTTGTAGTTAGATTAAAGAGAAAATAAAAAAAATTAAAATGTAAAGAAATGACTTTTAAATAAAAAAAATGTTCAGGTATATTCATTACACAAGAAAATTCATAAAAATATGTCTAAAATCTAAACACAATTACTGATAACTACATAATGCTGATATCTAACATAAGTACTGATACATAATACGAAAATGCGCTAACACGTCCTGAGTTCCAAAAGGGACCAGGCTTAACATGATTTTTTTTATATATATAAGACGCATTTGTTGTCCGTCTGTCTGTCTGTCTGTCTGTCTGTCTGTCTGTCTGTTCCCTAATAACTCAAGATCCAGACAGCCCAGTAAAGTGAAATTTAGTAAACGTACACACAATTATATGGGGAAGGTTCTTAAATAGGTTTCGTTCCATAAATTCACACTCATGGGCGCCGGGGGCCCAACAACTTTTTTTCCCTTATTTGAGCTATATAAAAAATGAAAAGCAACA
>MUZC01001686.1:788558-820026 GCA_002072015.1 Radix auricularia
AATATTGTCTATTTGTTTAAAAAAACACGTTGAATCGCAAGGTTTGGGTTTAAAATTTTACACTGCTGGTTTTCTTAATCTTTGCAAAAAGGACATTATCAGTGGCTAAGAAATAGTGCCACTCAGGGCTCGGAAATATTATAAACTCATGACCCAAGAAATGAAAAGCACCCTTCAAATAGCTCACAAAGTTGCCCCTCTTTATAAAAATTACAATTCCGCTATTTAACTTACAACAGTGTATAGATCTAAATGCTTATACACGTACCATTTTTTTAATTTTAAATCCCTGAGCGTTTCCTTTTAATACGAATTTCCTTAATGACAGTTTATAATAAAATCGATCCTAAACACTCACTTGTATTAAGTAAGCACCTAAGAGAAATACCTCTTCCTCCTAACAAATATTTGCAAATTGTATTTTATGATATATCACTCGTTGAATGCTTCAAAAGCGGTTGCATGTTAATTTTTCTTTAAGAAATTTTTATTCTCTGTAATTTTGACTTGTTATAAGCATGTATACAATTTGCCTCCATCCGATTATATACATAGATGTATAAAAGCTTATATTAAAATGTAATTTCTTCACATTTATTTCTATAGCTATTTAACAGTGACTAAGGGAAATTCGTTCGAACCATTTTCGTATGATTTTATTATTGTAAAATACAATTAAAATGTTTAGAAAGGTTCCATTTCCTTTACAAATAAATATGCACCAATCTTACCCAATTACATATTATAACTATAAATAATGCAATTTCAACAGCGACTATAAGTTCTTTTCACAGTTTATTTTCCATTGTGGCAATTCATGCGAGTAATCATCCTACTAATTCGCAAGGGCTCATTTCTTCTAAAATCAAACATAAAGTAAAAACAATCTCTGAAAAAATCATTGGAGATTGTTCTTCTCATTAACAGTTTTTTAAATCACATTCAATGACTTCCCGTTATCTTTTATTCAAACACCCATGCAGATCGCATCGGCAGAAACTTGTGTTCATAAAATTAACGGAATTTTTCATAATCCAGTGCATAATTTTAACTATACATAAAAGATTACGTGGTAACGTCTTTTCAATATTTAATTTCACTTTTAGCAATCTATGAAATAAATCGTTATTTCACAACTAATACAAACACACAGTCACACGCACACACAGACGCACATACACACATACACATAAACACACTCGCACACATGCATATTCACACACTCGGATTATATCAAGATAAAAAGTAACATCAAATAAATTAATATAATAAAAGCTTCATGAGGCCACTTAATTTTTTTTTTTTACGGCGCGCAAAACCACACCCTCTGTTAATCTCAAACCCAAAATCATTATGATTTTAGGTCTATATTTTCATTTTTTTTTAAAGTTAGCAAGAGTTGCGTGGTATAGGGGCTTCACACACACACACACACACACACTGACGGACGGAAATGCGCCTTAGCGCATTATATAATAGATAGATATATATATATTAGGGCTGTTATCGATTAATTTAAATTTAATAGTTAACTTTTGAAAAATTACCGAATAATTAATCAATAACTTTTATTGAGCTAAAAAAATTTACATGTATGACGTCATTAAACTAAACATTTCAAGGGAAGTAACAAAAACAGGGAATTAACATTTTTTAAATTTAAATATAAGTAGTTCAATAGAATGTCATGATTTTAACTTTTGTTATTGTTAATTTGGTAAAAGCAATGTTTAATTTTTTAAAATCATTTTCTTTATAAAAAGAGCTTGTTTTAAAGTTTACACTTAAAAATATTTTTTTAATGGAGAAGTTTGTACGTAAAAAAGCAAAATATTATTAATTATAATCAATGAATATTTTATTAATAAATCACATATGTTATTTAAAACATATTCCTGCATTTTAATCGATAAAACGTTTTACCGATTAATCCAGAAATTAATAGTTAATTTTTACAGCCCTAATATATATAGACTATATCTCTGCCAGCACTCTAATATTACTAATAAGAATCGCTCCCAACACATTGACACGCAATCGTGTGCAATTTGGGGAGCTCTTCTTGAACATACTTATATGGACATTTTTAAAGTCAACTTATTCACTATATTAATTATGTTGCACAAATACTAACCTACTCTGGATATAAATTTAACAATAAAAAACATCTACTGCACCTAAATCCAAGACATTTTAGGCACTGTAATATAAATTAATTTTTTAAAACAATTATTTCACGTCTCTTATTGAAAAATAATAAACTTTTTTTTTTTAAGTACACCGTCACAGTTGAAGAAACCAGTTGATTCATCCACCTATCTTTGACTCACTGTTCCTATGAACTGAGTGCCATTCAGAGGTGCCAGTTATTTGCTTTTGTAGATTTTTGTTACTGCGATCTCAGCAGTTTCTTTTTGTCCTTTCTCCATCTATTCACATGAATCAGTTGATTTTAAAACAGTTGTCCTTTATTCTGAAAGATTTGCTTATGTTAACTCAGCCAGTTTCGTTTTGATGTTTGTCTTAGTTTATCCTCGTAAGTCTTTAGTTCCATGACGTTAGTGATGCGAAAAGAGTCCGAAACGTTTCATCACTTTGAGCTATCTTTGAACACAGGTCACAGTGCTCTTTCAATCGAGATCCTCGGTATCAACATTCTGGGCCGGGCTCGCGGGTCTGTGTGTCGGCTGGCTCCTATTAGAAGCGTTGTGTGGCCACCAGGGGCCCTGCGATCAATAGCTAGCATCCACGACTGGGTCAAGAATTGGTAGCGCCATGGGTAGCCCACCAAGTGTTTGGCGAGGCTTGCGTACAGGGCGGGAGGAAAAAAGAGAGGTGATATGAAAGTCACATGACTTCATTTGGAGAAAGTCTCTTTATTTGAGTAGGCTGCCGATTGGTGATATTCTCGAAACTCATTTTGCAGGGGAGAAAAATACCAAGTAAACGTTAACCGCTGTAGTACCACTAAGGGACTCCAAAAAATATTAATTTCGGGGGTTTTAGTTGTATTCCTTTTCGGGTTCCTGTCCATTTTATTATCCCCACCTCGTAAAAATAAAATGCTAATAATTTGTTCCAATTTTTTTTAAATATCTTTTTTAAGAAGTATAAGATCCCCCCCCTCTATAATGCTTTAGATTTTACAATTAAAATTGGTTATTACATTTAAAGTTAGAGTACTTAAAGTAAAAATGATCATACTTCTCTTTATTTACCTTGCGAGGGTAATCAGTTTGATTTTTTAAATTGAAAAAAATAATGGTCAATTAACTCTTTTTTATGATTGTTCTCTTATTTAAGTCTCCAATACAGCGCTCTTAATTAAGACAAGCTGTTAAAGCTAATTGAAATTAGCTTTTAAAAACATGAAAGGGCTGATGCCGCGGGTAACCACTAGTTCAAATAGTTTTTGCTTATGGCGCACTTCATTCAAGGACGAAAATTAGTTTTCTCCCTATTCCCGAGAAATGATCGTGTTTGGAACTGCTGCCCTAACTCATCACAGACACCCCTCCCTTCCTGTGTGTCCTTCTCTCTTTTTTTTTTCGTTTGAAAACAACAGCGTCGTAGTGGACGCCAATGGCGTCACCAATAATCAGTCCCGACTCACTTCCGGAAAAAAGCCAGTGTTCTGCGCGCGTGCTCTATGCCCCAGCTGTCTGAGATATTCAGTCCTCGGAGAAGACATTGTCACAATTTTAGAGAAGTGTGCGCACTATGTTTCCAGGTACTGGATACTCTTTGTTTGACGATTCCATTCTCTGTAACTCAGGAATAGACTAGAACCGTGTCATTGGCTGCGCCTTATTATTGGTGTAACTATCACAAATAGTTTAATGGCGTTTGTCTTGACGGTATCCTACTGCGAAGGTTGACTATCGTTAAAATAAGATTTAAAGTTGGGGCGTCATTTCACGCACGACTTGTGGATTTTAGAGCCATATTGCATTATAAAATTTTTAAAACTTTAGTAATCCTTTTAAAATCCTTCTAGCATTTAGTTCGAGGCAAGCGTAATTTGTATGAGTCCAACACGAAAATGACATTGTTATAACTAAAAATGTAATAAAATATGAGTCAGTTCCCGTATGTTGTGTTTCTCATCAGTGGACGTATTTGGTAGTTCTTAAATGCAGATACACTAACCTGAACTATTTTCATCGGTATAGTTTTAGATTTGCATTAAACAGTCATATTGATTCCACACTTTGAGTATGTCATGTATTGATCCCGCTTGTAGTATCTCTTATTGTGTGACGTTGACCGCTACACGTGAAAAGATCTCCGTAGTTGTAAGTTGAAATGTAACGGCCGTCACACTAGTAACGCATGCACTGAATTCCCTACCGACGGCTTTTTATTGCTTTGTAAACAGTTGCAGAGGCCATAGCGATATCTCTTAAGGGGGCTTCACAAGCATATTATAGAACTATCGACTTCTCCTGCATTCAAGTGGCGCTTTCCTGCACATGATTACGGCGTTATTTTCTCTCATTTGTTCAGACAATATTGTCAAGTGATTTAGGGCACATGATATTGAAACGGAGTTTTAATTAAATAAATCAATACAGTCTGTTACCGTTGTTAATTAGATCTGTAGGTTTATTATGAGTTCAACTTTTTTATTTATTTGAGCAAATTACTTAATAATAACTCACCGTTAAACATTTATGAAATGAAGTATTGATAAAAGTTTAGGTTAAACGAAAGGCTCTACAGTAAAAAGTTTCTAAAACTAAAATTGTTAAAATTAAGATACATTTACGGCGTAAGTACTCACCATCATTGAGTAAGTGAGATGTTTGAGCGAGTGTTTTAAACCCTTTCTTTGTTCACACCCGCTCCGTCCTGTCATTTTTTTCTCATCCTGATATTGAAATACGTCTTCATTTATTCGTATGATTGTCACTTTGTCAAGCTACGTCTAGGTGGCTTTCTGGTCTGGACGTATGATTGTCACTTAGTCAAGCTGCGTCTAGGTGGCTTTCTGGTCTGGACGTATGATTGTCACTTAGTCAAGCTACGTCTTGGTGGCTTTCTGGTCTGGACGTATGATTGTCACTTATTGTCACTTAGTCAAGCTACGTCTTGGTGGCTTTCTGGTCTGGACGTATGATTGTCACTTAGTCAAGCTACGTCTAGGTGGCTTTCTGGTCTAGACGTATGATTGTCGCTTAGTCAAGCTACGTCTAGGTGGCTTTCTGGTCTAGACGTATGATTGTCGCTTAGTCAAGCTACTTCTAGGTGGCTTTCTGGTCTAGACGCTTATTCCAGATGAACAGTGATGTGCCGAGCTTTTTTGTTTGTACCATGTAAAGACCTAGACAACATCAAAGAAAGTATAAGGCACTGTGTAAATAGAGTGCAAAGCTAAAATAAAAACTTCTCAAAAAGAAATGCACCCAAAAGTTGGTGTTTATTTTTTAATTTTGTCGAGTTAAACAAGGTTTTTAACTAGTTCCAGATTATTTATTTTATCAAACACCCGACTTTTTAAATAAAACTAATGGTTAATAAAAATTAGTAGTGTATGTGTACAGTTAAAGTGATACAAGTCATATCTAGGAACACTTGATTCATTTTAACATTTGACATTCTTTATTCTATTTATAAAACAGCTGTAAGCTGAAGGTTCGTAATCCAAATGGTTGTAATATCTGGAAGAAATGTGTCATTGCACGGAGAAACATGCGACTTGCATACCCACTTTGTCTGGAAATAATAATACTTTTTTTATTGGGCTTTTTTTCTTTATGTACCCATTTAAATTCTTTTAAAAAGAGAAATACATTTTTGTGACCATTTTCCAATCCCAATTTCAGCAACAAAAAATGTTGAGATGCTTTTACTCTGTTTGCAATTTGTTTGAAGATATCATCGGATCAGTGTAAGATATTATCGAATAAGTTTTCTAAAAGTCTATTGTTCGGGTCTCTGCCTCATGTGATCTGCTTGTTACAGTCTCATGAACGTCACGACAATTACTGTATCACACATTTAGACACCTTCAAAATATTACAAAATTTACGAACATTTTGGTTTCTTATTTGTGCAATCGACTTTTTCAAAATAGTTTAGTCAAGCTGAACCCTAATTGATAAGTTGAGTGAACATTGAGTTCTTGGTGTGGCAACAGAGAAATTTACGTTCACGTTGTCTTTAATATATCAGAATAATTATGTAAGTAGCATACATTACTTGCATTGATGAAGGCATGAGCCGAAAAATTTATAGTTGTGTTAGTTAAATATAAAGCTTAAATTTTATTGTTTTCATTACACAATTTGTGTAATTCATGCCTTTGTCTTTAAGTTGTGTTGAATTTTGTCTTATTGACTTCAAGTTTAACACCACCTAGTCGGAGATGCTTATTTGTTTAGACTTTAAACAGCAGACAAAGCACCTCAAAAGTCTCGGCCCAATTGATTCCTTCCATGACCCATTGGTTAGATTTCATTTCCGCGTTGGTTAAACCGGTCCAAAGGGATCTGCGTACAAATAAACACTGCAATGGAGAGTTAGTCATCTTAAAAGAAATTTTATTTTAAAAATATGGGTCTCTCTCTATATATTTATCTAATCTATCTATCTCTTTTTTAAAGGCCCCTTACCTTTTTTTCTAAGCAATAAACCCGAAAACAGTTTTGGCAGTTTCTAAAGATTTGTCTGGACTTTCAATTTTAAAATCATTTTTAAAACTTGATAGCTTGTCCACCCAAAACATACATAGTAATATCTATTATAAAGGATTTGATTTCTTATCCATGGCTTTCAAAATTAAAAAACAAAACAAATTTAACACAGCTAGTTACTTCATTATAATGGAACACAACTATTAGACAACGAAATGGGTTGTCATAAAAATAATATTCCTTTTGTTATTTAGCATGTGGCATTCATTAAATACAGATCAGCATGGCTCAAAATAGAGCAAATGTTTTTGGAAGCAAAAGATAGAAATCTTTGAAATCATCTGCCAAGTAAGAATTGACCTTTTTTCATAACTTAACTAGGAGTAGACATCTTTGAAACATCTGCCAAGTAAGACTAAGAATCTAACAATGGACCTTATTTATGAATCATGTAAATTTCTGTCAGCTATAATTTTTAAATTCTTTAGTTCAACTCGAAATTTGTCTTCACATTTTGTCCTTTTATTGGGTGTCATATTCTGGAAGATGGAATTTTTATAACAAATACTTTTTTTTAAAATTCATGATAAAATTGAACCCAATGTTTATCACTGATATATCATAATCACTGGGTTTGAGTTTTAAGCGGTTTCATTGCTAGGGTTACTTACAATATATAGTACAAGCCGTGCTGCGTCGTAGCATACGATGCTAATGATTTAGTGACGGTTGACATTTTATGAAAGTCTTTGTGTCGCTGAGCACAACGGAGAGCACGAAGTTATTATGCCAATGTCGAGAAACAAAGCTTACAGATGTGTTGCGAAGAAATTGGGAAATGAACGGGCACAAACACAAAATATTTTTTAAAATAAAAAAGTAATGTCTTAGCTGGGGCTTGATGAAGAGAATTATAAATATATATATTTTGAGCGTTGTAATAAGAATCTTTGGCTGTTATCTAAGCCATTCCCTTGCTACTTATTTGGCTTGTAAAGAGTATATTATATACGCTCCTAACAGATCCGAATGTTTCTATCAAACGTGTTGAAACCTTCCATGACATTAATGACAACATTGATGACGTTTGTTTCAAACTTGTTTGGAAAAGAATCACGAGTCTCTAAGGAGAGTACAGTTGGGCTGTTTTTGATGAATCAATACATCGCGCTCTACTTGCAGTCTCCGTGTTTTATTTTTTTTTGTACGCGTAAAGATAGATTTATTTCTTCAGACCTTGGGGTCATGAAAAAAACTATTTAGAAAATCTTATAAAAATAAAGTTATTGAAATGCAATCAACGTAACCGACTTTTCTGCTTGTTCTCCTTGCCCCCCCCCTTCCCGTCTTAAAGAAGTGGCTGAAGTAGGGAACTGCTATCGCGCAGTATTCTCAATTCAAAGTACACGACTATTTCGTCATGACCCGCCTCCAGTCTTGTCTGGCACCATGTTTGTGATGAAAGGTAACTTCAACTCACTTACTTCCAGCTCTCAGGGGGGGGTGTACTCTTGTGTTCAATCGGCGTCCATGTTGGATGGATTACTCTTTTTTAAAAAAAAAAGTTGTTGTTGCTGACGCGGTGTGTGAGATCTGAGTGTAAGGATACGGAGGCAGAAGTCGTGTGCCGTTCACGGCTTTGATACGTTGTTTTAGTTTTTTCGTATTTCTGGAATTGTTAATTTCACATCCATGGACAACGGTATGACATTGATTGGTTCATTAATGTTGAGAGGGCATTCTAATTATCGCCTATAACTATAAACGGAATTCAAATTTGGATATTTAATTCTGAAAAGTGTACGGTGGTTTGTGCTGGTCGTATCATCGCCTAGAGAGCTTGTTATTCATGAGATTATAGCTAGATTAGTAACTTAAGAAGGTGCTAGAATTGTTGTGAACAAACTTGGAGTTTTTCGCTGCCAGTGTGTGGCGAGTTGTGGAAATAATGCGGACCTTGTCATGGACTAGGTTCTTCTAGTGTTTTGTATTCCTTGTCGATGTTCAGTGAGTGTGGTTGGGGGGAGGAGGAGATATGTTTACAGTATTTCATAGCAATTCCTTTGTGTATTGTCAAATCTATATGACTAAAACGTCGACAGTTTGAGCCATTTATAAGACATAAATCAGCACTTGTTTTACAATTACGTCATTATCATCCCAGCCATCATCGGGGCGATTTTCAAATCTCAAACTAAAATTCTCCAAGTTTCCTTAAACAAAAATATCACTAAAGTGATACTAAAGTCTAAAGTAAAAGATGACTGTATATAAGAGTATCTGCTGTAACCCTGATTGTTGGCACGTTAAATGTTGGCTGTAGCTGTTTAGTGTGTTGATCTAGAGACTATACTGATGTGTTGTGAGCACGCTAGGCTGATGGTGATAGAGCCCGCTTTTAATGAGACCATGCTCGCTTTAGCTGGCTTTGTGTGGTGACGTAATCAGGGTGATTCACCACGCTCGATCTGCTCATTATCCTGTAGTTTGACATCAATTATTTCTGTTCAATTTTAAATTGTGGACATGTTCTGGTCATTATCGCTAGACTACAAAATATTTTATAATTAACTATGTCAGATAGTTGCATCGTCGTCAACAATTTCTATTACGTCTCTCTCTCTCCCTCCCTCTCTCTCTCTCTCTTTCTCTCTCTCTCCCTCTCTCTCGCTCTCTCTCTCTCTCTCTCTTTGTTTCTTTCTCTTTTTTCGTTACTACTCACTTACTCACTCTCACGCAGGCACTCACTCTCACACAGACACTCACTCTCACTCACTGTAATCTGTACAACCGTGTTGTTGTTTGAAGCTCGTGCCGACCAATAGTTTAATGTTCAGATTTTTTCTAATCTGTCGTCCTAGTCTCAATTCGCTAGCAGTAGAAGGTATCGAAAAAGCTGTGTGTCATTAGGAAGTGAACTAATCGTTTGAGCTGACATTAGTGTCGTCTGTATTTCTGAACGGGACTGGCTACCTCATAAAGTTGATGACGGTCCCCGTGTTTTAGGATACAGCGGAGTGGAAGCAGTTTATGTGAGCCCTAACATTGTGATACTGTGTGCGGGATCGCTTCTTTCAAGAAAAAGAGAAGGGTAAAAAAAAGAAGAAGAAAAAAAATCCAGGACTGAAAGGCAGGCAAGCAGGACTCCACAAAATAGCCCGTTAGGTTCGCTCGCCGCTCACTCTTCTAACAGCAGCCGACTGGAGTTTTCCACTGTGTAGCCCGAGCTGAGGGGCCCTGCGTGTGCTGGTGAGCGTTGGACGGCTTGTGTTCAGTTAACGTGTTTTTTTCTCTTCTCCCCCTGGCGCACGAAAGCCCGGGCGCTCGCAACGTTGCCAGATGTTTGGTTTGTATTACTCATTTCCTTCATACCTTTCGTTTCTGTTGTGTGTTCATCTCGTGGCTTTTGTTTACCGATGGCAGTAACTCAAGTTTTAAGAACACGTGCGCTAGTTTGGCCGAGATTGTATGTGGTGAGCGGTCTGTAGGAACCGTCCTCATCACTTTCGTGACAGCAAGGCAATAACGTGGCCCGCGTCAAAGAAGTGGCCGGTTAGCTTATCTTTAGACACTTTTAGTCAGCTGCTTGTTGACACTATCTCCAGCTGTCATCCAACGGCAAAGGAATGCTGCTGGTGGCTAGGTGTGACATAGATCGGGGTTGTTGGGTATTGACACATGTGAGAGATGGGTTTGCATCGTTATAAGAAGTACATACGGTTGGTCATAAAAATAGATCAATAATTATATTATCGATTGCTGTTGGTGAATGATCCCCAAGAGTGTTCTTGATAAGACTTGACTTTATTAGAGGCGTCTATATCTTTATAAAATGCTGCTAGCCGATGTACTTAAACCACCTGTAGTCTAGGGTCAATATTTTGTATAAAGTACATTGCTACAAGACTCCAAAACACTGCCAGTATTGGAGCTCTCTAGTTTATTTGTATGCATGTTGATGCCGTTCACTTGCCTAGGCTTGTAGTAACTCTATCGAGGGATGATTCGTCATTTGTTTTACACATTGCCTTAAACCGTGTGGCAATGACCCTGTTAAAATATACAATCCTGAAAATATTTCACCTTATAGCTAAATGTAGAATATGAACGATCCTATATCTATATCCGTTTATCTTAAAGCTTGATGTCAAATATACAAGACGACCAACTTGTTCAGCACACCTTTTTACACACCTTAGTTATTTATTAAGTTGTTCTTGATTTGATTTTTCTGAATGTTTAAGTTCAGTTGAGTTGACATGTTTGTTTGTTTGTTTTTGTTTTTCTTAAAATAATTAAATAGTGGCCTTACTTTTTCAACCTTTATACATTTAATGAAAATGTATAAATAGGCCAACGGAAATGGAAATGTATACTTTCAAATTACATCGTATGGAATAATTTCTCCCGCCCCTCCTGAGTTATTTTTTATTTTAAACATCTCATATCTAGTATTAGTGAGGTAAATAGCACAATGACATTTGTTAATTTTTTTTTTCATTAATCCAACATTTTGTAATATATTTTGATGATGGCATCTGTTCAATATCCAAAAGCTTTCATTGCCTTATTTAAAATTTCAATGTTACTGGTATATTGTTCCGTTTTTCTGCAAGTTAATTGATAACGTATTTACATGTTTATAACAATAACACACACACAATAAATTAGAAATTAGAAAAAGAGAAAAATGTTTTTCTACAGTTGATATTGAAATTCAAGTCCAGGAATTCGTTGATGGATTGTTTGCCAGCCGTCACCCAAGAGGCCGGCAAAGCATGCCAAAATAATCAATAGTATTGAGTTGTTCAATGGTTCTTGTACTTGGCCCTCTGGGCTCAGTCAATATCTATAACATCCCCTAATGAAGAATGATTATCTCATGTGTGAAGTGTATTGGATGGTTAGTCCGTCACAGGCTAACTTTACCTTATTTCAACTTTATTTATTTACTTTATTATAATAAGTTGTTATTAAACTGCGATTAAGGTTGTTTTTTGTTGTTTTTAATTTGTACTATTTGTATAAGTAAACGTTAACTTACATTGTAGACTGTAGACAATGCACCAGGTTTTGACAAATAAATGCTGTCGTATTAAGAGTAAACAATAAAAGTTGAAATTCAATGTTAATGAGGAAATGTCTCCTAATCCTTAAGAAACGTAGCAAGTAGAAAATATAAATATAAAAGAATTGGCACACGTATATTTAAACAAAATTAAAAACTACAAGAACGTAAAGAAAGTTGTCTGGTTTTTTTAGTATTATGTTTTAAACGTTTTCAACTTCAGTTTTAAATTTATTATTTTTTAAAACTGATACAAACAATAAAAGAAGTCTTTAAAAGTGTATCAATTTTCTAAAATTATTTATTTTTGCATCTGATTGAGCCTAAGTACTTGATTGTGATATACGTCCGATTGGTGCTATTGATCTAAAACAGTCTGACAACCATGAATCACTGGTAACACATTGAACTTTGAGAAGCCCCGTGATGTCTCACAAGCATCGATACACACGAGACTGCTAGAGTATTCCATGGATATTTATATTTTCTTGTTGTAGTACCCAAACTTTTGCGCGCATCCTAGTAGATCTACACCATCCAATTCATGATACATGTCTTTGTTTTGGCTTGCACCACAGTTCTGAATTCAGACATGTATTTTACTCACCTTAGTTTCACAGATAAACCCCACTGACCAGTTTTTCCGTGTAGTACAGGTCCATTGTGCACGTCCTAATCAATGCGCTAACACAAACCGCAATATACACATTTGAAAAGTATTTGTTCAGACCATCTTATATATTTGTTTTGAATCCGTAAACATTGTTTGTAGTTGATGCTATTTTTGTTAGTCTCTCGCCAACCGGGTCCCAATAAATTACCTCATTATCCCGACACAAATTCTTGACATGCAATCAATCAATATGATTCTTTGTTTAGAATATTTGTCCTCAATTAGGTTTACCTTAAGTGTAAGGGTCTGTAGACTGTTTGCTTTCTTTTTTTATCAGAAAATGGGTGGAATTTTGTATGTCGAGTGGCCATCTTAAGCAATACTTTGATATAAATATATTGATGAGTTATTTGGTGGTTATAAAGTTGAGTTACAACTTTAGAGGTTGTATTAATGATCATGTGCTGTCACTAACAGTCACACACGTGATGGCCCAATACTTGACCATCACGTTATCAAATATGCACACATGCCAGTCCAATGGTTATTTCATACAAAATCATTTTGCTTGCATATTTAATTTCCTCATAGAGGATTCGGATTACACGAGGATTTGTGTACCAATCAATAATTGTATTCTTAGCACCTTAGAAACAACATACGTGTACACAGGCTTGTCCATGGGACAGGCATAAATTGCCATGGGATGGGATGAGATGGGACAGAAAAATATGTCCCATGGACAAGCCTGGCTTGTCCATCCAGGCTTATCCATAGGAATGTTTTTCCAATAGGAAACGTCCCATGGGATGGGACAGGCATAAATTGACATGGGATGGGATGGGACAGAAAAATATGTCCCATGGACAAGCCTGCGTGTACATGTGTACATAGAGAATTAAAGAGCTAACTAGTCTGTCGAGTGAGTGGCTTCCAATTCCAAATATATGACCTTATATACTGAACAAGACACCCAACACCAACCCTTTTCCGCTCTTTTGGTAAATAATAAATATACTTAATTTCCTGATATCCTGACCCACGTGTGTAGTGACACAAATTTTTCAAAGCTGTTTGTTGCTAATTCTACATTGTATAGTAACACAAAATGGTACTTGGGATTATCCGACCAAAAGCATTTTTTATTTATTTTCTTGGTTACTACTAGATGGCTATGGAATTCTCCCACTTACGACGATAAAGATTAAATAAATTAATGTTAAAATGATCAATCTATTTAAAATAAATTTTAATATCATTTTTAAGCAATAATAAACTATCAATATGGACTTCTCCCACTTACGAAAATGAAGATTCAATAAATTAATATTAAATTATTAATCTAGTTAAAATAAATTTTCAATATTATTTATATCTATAATAAGCCAATGAGTCTCGTTGCGTTTATTTGGTTCCTTTAAGGATTTCTATAACCGCTGGATTTGTTGGGTGTTAGCACCGGTTTTAGGATCGACACGAAATGTAGGCTGTGAGTCAGGGTTTGTTGGGTGTTAGCACCGGTTTTAGGATCGACGCGAAATGTAGGCTGTGAGTCAGGGTTTGTTTGTTGGGTGTTAGCACCGGTTTTAGGATCGACGCGAAATGTAGGCTGTGAGTCAGGGTTTGTTGGGTGTTAGGATCGACGCCATAGCCAACAATTAATATGAAAATAATAGTTTTTTTTTTTTTTTATTATTTTTTTTTTTGGTTGGATTAAAAAAAACAAGTACCCACAAATTAAGCAAGAAAGTTGTTAGCGTCTACGCCTACTTTGGATTGTTTTCATTACTGACACTGACAGTCAAAACGCGCTTCAACCCAAAGTGGATTTTAATGTATGATGTCTCTACTCTAAAGTACCTTGGTACATGCGTGTTCCATAAATTAATCACCTCGTATAAATTACCAATAAATCCAGCAAATCCCATATTATCGTAACATACAGACAGCATCTAGTAGGTGGTTGAGATAAAAAGCTGTTTATTACTAACCCATCTATCTCGCCATTTCAATAGTGGGGGGGGGGGGGGGGGGGTGAGGCTGGCGCGATATAGCTTTAGATCAATACAAATCTGGTCTTACTGAGCCGTCGCTCGTTAAGAATAGCTGCTCGTTTAAATTGGATCCACCCACAACTTAACAATAATGGAGGAGCGTGAATATTTATGACGTTATTTTAAACTACATTATATCAACTGGGTCCAATCATCAATAAATTATCAAAACCTAATTTGATGTTATTCTATTTCGTGTCAATTTATTGTAGTTACTTCCATGTCGGTGAGCCCAATTTTCGCGAAAGTGACATGCGCATTTAATAACTAACGTACAATGTTTTTAATTTTAAAAAATCGGAGTTGGGATGACATAACTTGATTTGTTCCCAAAAGAAAACTCGGCATCGCAGTATTTCGTATTAGTCACATTTCTTGTTTAAAAGATCAGCTGAATTTTTGAAGACTCCACACGCACACATTCTTACTTCCCGCCCTTTCTTCTTCTGCTGGTCAATATTAAACGCCTTGAGGATTTCAAACAATGACTGGGCAGTACACAATAAATCGATTTTCATTATTCTACAAATAACAGGAGACTTTGTGAATTTCCCCTACCCTTGAAAAGCCGAGCTTTTTGCGTTGCGTTGCGAAATTACGTCGAGAGCCTGTGGGGTAAACAGCTGTGGAATGCTTTGGGGGGGGGGGGGTTCTTGTCGGTACAATTATACTCATACAGATGACATTTAAATGTCCTATTTACACCGCCGCTCTCTTACTTATCTCTTGTGAGGCAAAGTTTACAATTGAAATATAATTAGCTGTGAAACCAGCAGTTTTCTGTTTGCTGCCATAACATGATGAGTCTAATTTGTCCTGTAGTTGTTTTTTTAAAGAATATGAAATTATAACAATAAACCACACGTGTTGTATTCAATTAGTAAGTATCCAGTATTTCGTATAATTACAAATTTGAACAGTACCCATAGTTTTATTAGCCACCCAAACCTGGATGAATTTACACACTGAGGCGTCACTAGGGCTGGTGTCGCCCGGGGTGGTAGCTCATGGTGTCACCAGGGTGGTAGCTCATGGTGTCACCCGGGGTGGTAGCTCATGGTGTCACCCGGGGCGGTAGCTCATGGTGTCACCCGGGGCGGTAGCTCATAGTGTCACCCGGGGCGGTAGCTCATAGTGTCACCCAGGGCGACCCGCACCCCCTTGTGACGCCACTGTTTACACATGTATGTTTATTTTTTCTACTGAACATCTTTAACTAGGTCAGAGAAGTGGTGACGCAAGTCACAGTACGTTGCAAATATTCTCAATTATTCAAAAATTATTGCAAAGCATCTCGATGAAACTGTGTGGCCTAAATGAACTAAATTTTTTACAAGTCGGTTAGTAGTCACGTTGTATTACTTATATTCAAACTGTATGGCCTGAATGAACTATAGATGGGGGTGTTTTAAGTCAGTTAGTAGTCACGTTGTATTCAAACTGTGTGGCCTGAATGAACTATAGATGGGGCTGTTACAATTCATTAAGTAGTCAGGTTGTATTCAAACCGTTTGGTCTGAATGAACTATAATTGATACAAATACAAGTCAGTTAGTAGTCACGTTGTATTCAAACCGTTTGGTCTGAGTGAAGTATAGATCTATTAGATGCAAGGTAAAAAAAAAGTATGTAGTGACCTTGTATTCAAATTGTCTTACGCAGCCCATGTTGAGACAATTGTTAAGGAAGTTTTGTTCCTTTAGACCTCTGAGGACAGATCCGTGCCACTAAGAGAGATTCTTTCTTTGTGACGTCCAATTAGAACTATGTCTTTGGCGGCCCTGCACTGACCTTTGAACATGACCTCCCGGCCACCTTTCCAGGCCCGCTCTTCTCTCTTTTTGTTAATGAACCCCACGCACAAAAATCAATAACCCCATCATTTAAAGAAGGGAACTGCGGGTAAGGCGGGAAGAGGTTGGTAAAGCGGGAAGAGGTTGGTAAAGTGGGTAGAGTTTGTTAAGGCGGGGAGAGGTTGTTAAAGCGGGAAAAGGTTGGTAAAGCGGGTAGAGTTTGTTAAGGCGGGAAAAGGATAATAAGGCGGGAAAAGGATGGTAAAGGTTGGTAAGGCGGGAAGAGGATGGTAAAGGTTGGTAAGGCGGGAAAAGGGTGGTAAAGGTTGGTAAGGCAGGAAGAGGATGGTAAGGCGGGAAAAGGTTGGTAAAGGTTGGTAAGGCGGGAAGAGGATGGTAAGGCGGGAAAAGGATGGTAAAGGTTGGTAAGGCGGGAAGAGGATGGTAAGGCGGGAAAAGGTTGGTAAAGGTTGGTAAGGCGGGAAGACGATGGTAAGGCGGGAAAAGGATGGTAAAGGTTGGTAAGGCGGGAAGAGGATGGTAAAGGTTGGTAAGGCGGGAAAAGGATGGTAAAGGTTGGTAAGGCGGGAAGAGGATGGTAAAGGTTGGTAAGGCGGGAAGAGGATGGTAAAGGTTGGTAAGGCGGGAAAAGGATGGTAATGGTTGGTAAGGCGGGAAGAGGATGGTAAAGGTTGGTAAGGCCGGAAAAGGATGTTAAAGGTTGGTAAGGCGGGAAGAGGATGGTAAAGGTTGGTAAGGCGGGAAGGGGATGGTAAAGGTTGGTAAGGCGGGAAGGGGATGGTAAAGGTTGGTAAGGCGGGAAGAGGATGGTAAAGGTTGGTAAGGCGGGAAAAGGATGGTAATGGTTGGTAAGGCGGGAAGAGGTTGGTAAAGCGGGTAGTTTTTTTAAGGCGGGAAAAGGTTGGTAAAGCGGGAAACGGTTGGTAAGGCGGGAAGAGGTTGGTAAAGCGGGAAGAGCTTGTTAAAGCGGGAAACGGTTGGTAAGGCGGGAAGAGGTTGGTAAGGCGGGAAGAGGTTGGTAAAGCTAGTAGAGTTTGTTAAGGCGGGAAAAGATTAGTAAAGCATGAAGAGTTTGTTACGGCGCGGAAAGGTTGGTAAGGCTAGTAAAATAGGATAGTGGATTTAGCCATTTCAATGTTTGGCCCCTCCTTGTTTCCCCTGTATTAGCGTTACGATGTCCATTGGTTTGTTTGTATTTTGTTGCGTTGTTGATTTGATCATTGATACACATATCTTCATTTTTTTCTCTTCAAAATGTATTACCCAGCCATTTGATCACGTATATTGTTATACCAAACCTTCCGATCACGTATACCCAACCATCTGATCACGTATATTGTTTTCCCAACCATCTGATCACGTATATCGTTATACCCAACCATCTGTTCACGTATATTGTTATACCCAACCAACTGATCACGAAAACTCCCTTTCCATAATAGCATACTTGCGTGTTGCAGACACTCAAAATGCAGATCTTCCGTCTAATAATTTCAAACATCTAGTAATTTTAACATTTTTACAGCTCTGCAAAATAATGCATACGTTTTCTAGTAGTGCTGGAGGTTTCTTGAAAATGTTATATTATTGTCTTTAAATAAATATAACCTTCTAGTTCAGATATCTTATTATTAATTTTTTGCTTGGCTTGGCCCTATATTCATGTACAAATGTAGCTAGATAGTTAATTTTAAAGAGTGCATGCAATCAAATAACGGATCTGTAGGGCGACATATTCTTTATTTAGCCCAAGCTTTGCTGCAGTTCCTATCTCAATTCCACTGTGTCTTAGATCTTAGATCTTAGATATACAGACGCTCCTTCTATGCAGAAGATAATTGCGTCCACAGACCATGAGAGATGATCTGTTGGCAACGTTTATTTCTTTGCCCCTTTTGTTTTCTGACATTTTGTTCATAAAATTAAGATGAACGTTTATTTTAAAACTTCATTCTTTAAAACCTTCATTCTTATTTCAGTTATTGGAATGGGAGGGGGGGGGGGGACAACACGTGTTTAGCACAGTTAGTGGAAATTTCCTGTCCTAAATAACATTACCCACCTGGTATTTCAAAATAACCATTAAGCTTATTTCAGTTATTGGAATGGGAGGGGGGGGGACAACACGTGTTTAGCACAGTTAGTGGAAATTTCCTGTCCTAAATAACATTACCCACTGGTATTTCAAAATAACCATTGAGCGAACATATCGTGTTTTTCTATCTAACCAGGGATGAGATGATTTCAAACGTAGAAGTGACATACGAAATATTTATTTATTGGGCTGATATTTTAAGTCACCTACAAGCTGTGTCCATTTGGGGAAAGTGTGTGTGGTTGGGGGGGGGGGGTGGTGTAGTTGCCGTAACTAACTCATCAGCTGTTTTGTGCTCATGTCTCTTCTAGCTATTGTCGAGGATTTGAGAAACTATTGAACGTATTATCATTTCTTTCACGTCTTTCTCAGTATTTATTGCTTCTGTTTTGATATCTTTTTTAAAAATCTTTTTAAAAAATGTTTTCAATTATTTACCTTTGACGCTCGATCTTTCTGTCAAGTAAAACATGCCACACATTTCTCCTTACTGTTACTTTTTTTTAAATCTAAGGTATACATCCCTCGTTAGTATTATAATTTGTTGGTTTCGGGTAGCTTTGAACATACTACAGCACTCACGTTAAAGCCAAGTTAAAGGTATGACTTCAGCTTCCCTTATAGAAAATAATGTAAGCTGTGACCCTAGAGATAATATGGCAGCCCACGATATTAACGCTTTTGGAAACCGATGTTGAAATGTTTCCCCGAGGGAGTTTGGGGCATACAATCTTGAGGCAGGCGTTTCTCCATATTTAGATGCCCACATAAATCGAGCCATTAATGGCTGGGTCATATTCCCCTAGTAGTTTACCAGTACCAAGTTCTGCGTGGATCTCCCCCAGACAAATCAATGTCTAGAGTCTAGACTTGGGACACCAAATATGCCGGGAATCTGCTGGCCTTGTTGGTGTACTGTCATCAGAACTCAGCGCCTTTCAGAGTTCGCTTGTTTTTTCCTTGACGATCTGTCGTGGATGACCTCTAGCTTCCACTTACTGATGGGCGTCAAATATAAATTGTCATCTGTTGGGAGAAAGACTTGGACATAGACGACTCGCAAGTTTTAAGCTGATGCTTGTATCCTATTGGTGTAAATTTTAGTTTCTTGACCTTTGGCATTAGTTTAATATGGGAGTCAGACTACTTGTGTATATAATGTTTTCTATGTCATGCCCATAGTATCTCTATTTAAAATAATGATATATTAAAAGGATATAGGAATGTGATTTTTTTTCACACTAACTTTCTTAAATTAAAATAAAAAATTCTTAACTATTTCTTTAGGAATATATTTAAAAAGCCAGCAAAACTAAATTATCTATAATTGAGTTCCTAAATAAAAAATCATGTTAAGCCTGGTCCCTTTTTGGACTCAGGACGTGTTAGCACATTTTCGTATTATGTATCAGTACTTATGTTAGATATCAGCATTATGTAGTTATCAGTAATTGTGTTTAGATTTTAGACATATTTTTATGAATTTTCTTATGTAATGAATATACCTGAAATTTTTTTAATTTAAAAGTCATTTCTTTACATTTTAAATTTTTTAATTTTCTCTTTAATCTAACTACAAGTGGTTTGTGGTCACTGAAATAGGACTCATAAATGAAACATTCTAAATTGTAATCAGCTAATCGCCCAAATACTCCATCAATTGTTGTTTGATAGATCGTGGTTGCCAATCTTGTTGAAAGTAGTTGAATGTTGAAGCTTGTTTCGAAAGAGTTTTCAATTTCTGCCCCTGGGCCGCTAAGATCTTGATTGAAGTCATCACAAATGATGACGTAAAACTCTCTAAACTTTTACACATATTCTAATGACGTCAACAAAAAAAAAACTAATTCTTTTGCACGCTTTCGCACCACTAACCAATAACTCTTCAATGCTTGAAAAACGATGTATTCGACTTCCGGCAATGGCGGCCGTTGCCTGCGCCAGTGTTATCTCTCGATTCGCAATGTTTTTTGGTAGTTTTAACGGGGTTTTTTAACGGATCGAGTAACTGAGTGTTGATGCACAAATGGCAGGTCAGGACATACAAAAAACATATATACATCATGGGTCTAGGACTTATGGATGCTGAGATCTAGGGTGATGACAGACGGACGGACAGACGGACAAAACGGATACAATAGCGCATTCGACTTCTCGAAAATGCGCTAAAAAATTGATATAAAATTTCAATTTGAATAAACCACTCGTCATTAGCGTACATTAGAATTTTGGATGGAACAAAAATAAATATGAAATTAATTTACACTTCTTTAGGGTTCTTCCGTTGCAGCAAAAAATTTAATAAAATTTATAGAAGGAAATGGAACTAATTCATAATTAATATTATTGGTCATCTATCTATGTTTCGTGAATCATTTGTTTTTCTTAATATAAACAATGTTGAAAGTTATACAGTGGTACCTCGGTATACGTCTTTAATCCGTTTCAGACCTTTATACTTATACCAAACAGGACGTACACTCGTACACCAAACAGGATGTATACCAAACGCATTTTTCCATAAGATCTTATGGGAAAATGATTAATCATTCCCATGAAAAAAGAACATATCAATATCTATAATTCTCAATCAATGCTTTGTCACGTCACGTCTGTCTGTCTGTCCTGTCCGTCACGCTACTATTTTTAGATAGCTGCGCACCAAAAATACTCAATAAATATATCTAATTTGCAATTTATTTCCCGATGACGCTACTATATTTAGAAACCAGCCGGCGCACCAAAAATGATTAAAATTGTTACAGGAAATAAATGAATGAAAGAAAAATTAAGTATCGCGCTGTGTGCTGTGATTGTATGTTAGCACCTGCCATAATAACACACAAGTATCGCGCTGTGTTCTGTGATTGTATGTTAGCACCTGTCGTAATAACACACGAGTATCTCGCTGTGTGCTGTGATTGTATGTTAGCACCTGCCATAATAACACACAAGTATCGCGCTGTGTGCTGTGATTGTATGTTAGCACCTGCCGCAATAACACACAAGTATCGCGCTGTGTGCTGTGATTGTATGTTAGCACCTGCCGTAATAACACACAAGTATCGCGCTGTGTGCTGTGATTGTATGGTAGCACCTGTCGTAATAACACACAAGTATCGCGCTGTGTGCTGTGATTGTATGTTAGCACCTGTCGTAATAACACACAAGTATCGCCTGTGTGCTGTGATTGTATGTTAGCACCTGTCGTAATAACACACAAGTATCGCGCTGTGTGATGTGATTGTATGTTAGCACCTGTCGTAATAACACACAAGTATCGCGCTGTGTGCTGTGATTGTATGTTAGCACCTGTCGTAATAACACACAAGTATCGCGTGGTGGGCTGTGATTGTATGTTAGCACCTGCCGTAATAACACACAAGAGTATCGCGTGGTGGGCTGTGATTCCTACAAGTTTCGCATCTGGGATGTCTCATTTTCACTCATAAAAGTTCTAGCACGGGGCTCTTATTCCAAACAAAGGTCGTATACCAAGCAAAA
Source organism: Radix auricularia (assembly GCA_002072015.1). Classification (NCBI taxonomy): domain Eukaryota; kingdom Metazoa; phylum Mollusca; class Gastropoda; family Lymnaeidae; genus Radix; species Radix auricularia. Next base: position 810,342 of record MUZC01001686.1, read on the forward strand.
TGTTTTGGATCCAAACGGGACATATCCCAATTGGTATTTATTCCATAGCTTGCGTATACCGAGGTCCAAATGTATATTTTTTGGTCTCGAAATAAGATAATATATTATACACATTTTTAGGGTGTTCAAAATTCAAACAAATATTTAACGACTTACACATTGAAGTGGAGAGAATAATGAGAATATACTGTTGGGAAATTACCTTAACCCACGGCAAGCGTCAGTTTTGTCTGAAAGGCAATGTAAGTATTAAGTATATCAGCTTATTTCCTTCCACATGCCTCCTTTCCTCAAGCCAAGAAAGAAAAAACAATATTCCTGAGCCTCATTTATCATTAACCTTAAGACTAATCTCTGTCATCTAGTTTGACGTAATTGCGAGGCGGTGGCAACACATTCTGTTTGAAGATCTAGTCACCCCTCTAGTACGAGAAAGGCTTTATATTGATTTTTTATTGGAAATATTAGTGAGCTGAACATATGCAGATAGCAATACAATCGATTTGCAATAATCCATTCACCATCTATAAGCTGATCATATAGATGGGGATAGTTTTGTGTGTGTTATTTAAATTAATCTTTTACCATTAATGGTCTCTTGATGCAACGTGTTATTTATCAAAGTAGCGGGTGATACAAAAGAGAGTTAATTTGGCGTTGCAATCTCCGTATTTTGATCCATTGCAGACCATCTCTGTTCGTTTCAAAGACACCCCCCCCCCCCCCCCCCGTTGGGTTCAGCTCTGATGAGTTCGTACTGGGAATTCTAATGTGTTAGATCACGTCGGTCCACCAAACAAATATTACAAAATTGTTACTTAATATAACGGATAATATCGATACTATTATTATTTTTTTTAAAAATCTAAGTTTGTTCTTGTTTGAATTTTCGACTAATTTATCGGCCGTTTACTCCGAGGACTAGGACATAATATGTCTTCTCTCCTAGGCCCGGGCTCACGTCACAGATGGGCTCATTATATCTGACTTATTGCTTTTGCCGTGAAAATGAATTCTGGGAAACGCTTTGTCATAAAAGTTTAAAATAACTTCCTATCGTAATTGAGTTGTAATCCCTTGCTCTTATAGGAAATAGTTTGTTTGTTTTTTATTATTATTTTTATTTTTTAAAAATAAATTTTGTTGTCCTAAGCCGTTGCTTGATTGCTTCTAAATTATTTTCTGTCATGCCGCCTCTAGAAAGGAGACGTAAACATTTCGTGCCCAAAGTACACCTCTACTGAGGTCAAACGAGCCATCCTTTACGGAGCCTCGCGCCCCTCAAGGGGGGGGGGCGCCCAACTATTTGAGAACCACTGTCCTAAGCCAGAAGCACTTTGTCCCCCCCCCCTTTTCCCCATACACACCTGTTTAGGTACGTAGTAAAATGCACTGTAGTATAGCTATCAAGTAAATAAATGCACTACTTTATTCTGGGGTGCAATGTAATATTTGTTTCTTCCCATTTCGTCAAACGGTTTGTGGATACAATGTTTACTAAACAAGCTAGTATATTAGACAGTTAAATATTTTTCACGTTCTAGTCTTTTTAGCTTAATAACAATTGTTATACTATCAGTCACTTTTTATTGTAGATTGAATAATTATGTGATTATAGTAAATTGCTGTAAAAGACCCTTTTTTTTAATTAATAAAGAAAAGTGTTGTTGTTTTTTTTAAACTATTAAAAAAACTAATATTTTGCGCTATACGTGTGTGATGTTTTTTAAGATGTTAACCTAACTGCTGTACGTAGCAGTATTTTTACAGTAAATAGCGGGAAGAAGGCTAACTGTTGGCTGAGTTATGTAATTAATCACTGTTGCCGCTGTGAGCTATTATATACTCAACCTCTGTTCCACCTGTTTACCCCATAAGTCTTGTCTACCTTTTAATGATCTGTTCAAGTGTGCACTTACAATGGCTTGTATAACTATAACCATATATTGCTCTTCAATATATATATATTAATTATTACAACAAATATCGATTACCATACCAGGAACGCCAGAAAACTAAATCATGCGCGGTAGTGGTAGACACCAATAACACAGGATTACCAGAAACGTTAATCATTTATGTCTGTGTTAGACAACAATCACATACGATTTTCAGAAACTACTGCTGTGGAAAGTAACGATTAATCTCTTGATTAATCGTTAAAATTTTTTACTTATTATTTTTTTTAACGATAAATCGACCCATCACTTATACTTATAAATTATTAGACAAAAAGTTTTTATAAAAAAACAACATAATAATTAAAAGCCGCCTATAAATTATAAATTTCCCAACGATTACACCAACATTTTAGTTTTAACTGAAAAGCGAATTAAGCTAATGGCAGTAATAGAGTCAGAAAATTGCGATGGCTCTTCTGATGAATTACTGCGTTACAAAATGGAAATGAAAGTTCCTGAATCCATTAACACTCTACCATGGTGGAAACTTAATAAACACCGATATCCGATATAGTCATTCTTTGCCAAGACCGTTTTGTGCATATCAGTTACCTCAGTTTCATTTAAATGATTTTTTTTTTTTAGATCGGCTGATTATATTGTCAATCAGACCCGCTCATCCCTTGAACCAAATAATGTCAAAACAATTGTCTATTTGCGTAGTTTGTTAAAAGATGACATATAATGAAGAAATTCCAGTGTTATTTAGATTTTCAACAAGAACTTTAATAAGTGTTACTTAGGACATCATAAATTGGAACTTTTGGCTTTAATCGAAATTAACTATTAATTAATCAGCCCTATCAGAAACATCAATCATTTATGTTAGTATTAGACACCAATCACACCTCTGATTGTGTTAGGCACTAATCAAATATGATTACCAGAAACTCGCCATTAATTGAAATTCGCCGAATACGCAAGTAGCAAGAAGGAGGTAATTAGATTACATTTTTTGTTATAGAAGTCATAGACCTGTTAGCTGTTGTTTGTTGGGTAGGTATCACAGAGAGAGATGGGGTGCGCTTGTTTCTGAGTTGTGGTGGCTGGCTTCCAATGAAGATATATACACAATGAATTGTATCTCTTTTTCCACTTACATCAGATATGTAATTTAGAGAAGCATATATAGCACCTTGTATCTAATTTGACAGTGTTCTGCCGTTTCGGACCGCAGTTTCTTTTATTAATATATTTTTTAACACGACTTTTTCTTGATCTTCAGTTGGTAGTGTACATTTTACCACTTCAGCCCCCCCCCCCTTCCACACAAACGTACACATCTTGTTTTTTTCAAACGTCCTTCCAGAGTCCAGACAGTACATTTGATGTTTTCCTCTTCCGGCGAGCATCTCTATAAATGGGATTGACCTCTGTTCTACCACACAATCGATCGGGTGTCTACAACAGAACTCTGTAGGCGTACTGACCACTCATTCTAGACATAGAAGATTGATTTATTTCAAGTATACATACAGAAATAGAGAGCTGTATTTATAGGTCAAACTGAGTGGCCCAGTCGATAGGAGGTTACCGGGTCCTGCTATAAAATAGCAACAGTAGCTTGCATGTATCCCTCATCATTGAATACTTTGGCATGTTGGAATAATTCTTAATGGTACATCATTTATTGCTCTTTTAAAAAAATCGTACAGTATATGAGAGTGATTAGTGATATCATTTTTTAAATTTTTAATTTTCTAAATGTATTTTTTTCGTTGACAATATGAATTGAGATTGAAAACGGCGTAATATCAGCGTGACTTATCAGTTTCTCATTTTTGTTGTTGTTTTCAAATCAAAATCGGCCTTATAAATAAAATGAGTATAATCAACCACTATGTCGCATTTAAGGATTCCAGGAACCGCTATGGGTTGTCTAGTTGAGTGCACCAATAGCCATTCGTTCTAGGTCCACTGACTGCTAGAGACTAGACTATAGTTAAGTACACCAATAGCCATTCATTCTAGGTCCACTGACTGCTAGAGACTAGACTACAGTTGAGTGCACCAATAGCCATTCATTCCACTGACTGCTAGAGACTAGACTACAGTTGAGTGCACCAATAGCCATTCATTCCACTGACTGCTAGGGACTAGACTACAGTTGAGTGCACCAATAGCCATTCATTCCACTGACTGCTAGAGACTAGACTACAGTTGAGTGCACCAATAGCCATTCATTCCACTGACTGCTAGAGACTAGACTATAGTTGAGTGCACCAATAGCCATTCATTCTAGGTCCACTGACTGCTAGAGACTAGACTACAGTTGAGTGCACCAATAGCCATTCATTCTAGGTAAAATGACTGCTAGAGACTAGACTATAGTTAAGTGCACCAATAGCCATTCATTCTAGGTCCACTGACTGCTAGAGACTAGACTACAGTTGAGTGCACCAATAGCCATTCATTCCACTGACTGCTAGAGACTAGACTGTAGTTGAGTGCACCAATAGCCATTCATTCCACTAAATGATAGAGACTAGACTGTAGTTGAGTGCACCAATAGCCATTCATTCCACTGACTACTAGAGACTAGACTATAGTTGAGTGCACCAATAGCCATTCATTCCACTGACTGCTAGAGACTAGACTATAGTTGAGTGCACCAATAACCATTCATTCCACTGTCTGCTAGAGACTAGACTATAGTTGAGTGCACCAATAGCCATTCATTCCACTGACTGCTAGAGACTAGACTTCCAAGGACTCTCTAAGCCTGAGGATGTATCATTGTGCACGGACAGAGCTGATCTTGTCTAACTAATTGTCTAACGGAACTGTTTCCACTCACGGACCTTGATAGTTAATGTCTCCTCGACATGCCAGCTAGCGTTCCAGTTCGCCTGCACCAGCCTAATCTGGAAAGTTAAGAAGTTCCAGAATAAATGAGGATTACCTGGAAACATCATTTGCAATTAATTAACATGGTTGATGCTGACTGCCCATCAGTTGGTTAGGTTGTTACGACATCAAATAATATTTTAGTCGCTTCCTTAACTTCCTAGAATTTTTTTCAAGTCTATTACTTAATGTACTATGGTGTCGTATTTTAACGTCATGGACAGTAAAGTCGTAAGCATTGATTCTACAACTATGTGTGTCTTGATTTCATGCAGAGTTCTCGAATCTCTTATCTTTTCCTAATTGATGTAGTGGTCATCTTCTTAGAGGTCTACTAAACAAAAAGTAATTACTTAACATCAAATAAAAACCAAATGTGCTTTATTGTCGTGCAGTAACCACTTCTTGGTTCGAATGCAATAGAAACAAAAACCAAATAAAATGACCCCGAGTCAATATTTTTTTAAAGAATCCTATTTAAATAGCAATCAATTTTTTCAACTCAAGAATCCGAATAGAGAAAGAAACATCCTGAAAATTATTGTCGGATCATCGGGATTTTCTAATGAAAAATGCACTAGTATTAAAAAATGAAGACTGTGCTGGGCAGGACATGTTAAAAGGATGCCAGAATATAGAGCAGCAAAAATTATTTCCAGGCAGAAACCAGGAGGTAGACGACTCACTGGTCGCCCAAAACTGAGATGGATCGATGACGTGGAAATGGACCTACACCAGCTGGGGGTTCGAGCATGTAGAAGGAAAGTCATCGATCGCTCTGAATGGAAGGATGTGGTGAAGCAGGACAGGACCCTACATGTGCTGTAGCACCACGGATGATGATGAATGTTTGAATACAAAATGTCAATAAAGATGTGTTGACTTAGTTCCCCGTCGGTTATTAACACTGAACATCGCCGTAGAAAACCGTGGGTATTTTTAGTTGGCACCAAGACCGTTTCCCTGTGGGAATGTGAATCTGAGGGTAGATAAACGTCTGTACCCTTATCATGACGTCATTAGACTTCAAATGTGCTGCTCACGTTTAAGTGGGAGAATATTCTGAACTCTTACTTTTTATTTCAGTTATCATTGATTAAAGTTATCATTGATTAAAGTTATCATTGATTAAAGTTATCATTGATTAAAGTTATCATTGATTAAAGTTATCATTGATTAAAGTTGACTTACCGGTGTCGCGACGAGAGGTTAGCCGTTCTTATCTGCCAATAAATGGTCATAACTTCAAACGTCTGCCATTTAGATAAAACTTGTGGCTTAGAGTTGGTGCGCCTGGATGTTTTCGTGAACCAGTGTATACAGTGTACATCAGTTGAGACGGTCATTTGTTTATTGGTTGTAAGGCTGAATCAAAATAGATCATCTAGCTTATAGATGTCAAGTTGTGCATAATTTGGCGCGCATAGCAAGCTCAGGACGAGGGAAGCATCGCGCGAGAGCGCTTCAGGGTGCGCAATGAAAGTTTGACGGGCAAAAACCAATGGAAATTTATGAGATTTATAAAAGGCTGTCTGTAGTCCCTATACAATGCTGTAAATATTCTAGATAATTCTATGATAAAATAGGTATTCGTTGTTAATGCGCATTTCGCTAAAAAAAAAAAAGTATTGGACACTACATGAGAGTCAAGGCTTTTCTAAAGTTGAATCTGTTTGACTCTTAACCACATGCCAGATATTGGTATAGTTTTATCTCTCTGTAGTATTAAACATTCATCAGGATTTCTACAATATATAAGGTTTTAAGTAAACTTCAAATGTGAAGCATTTCTCGTCTTTTATCAATACATTTAATTTATGTTGATTGCCCTGTAGCGTGATTTAAATTGTGCTACTAGCAACAATTTAAACAAATCTTTTTTCTAGTGTGAGACCCTGATAAAATAATCACCATATGTCCTATCTCTCTTGATGAAATTCCGCTTTTACATTCGCCGTGCTCATACTCTGACCACGTCCTTGGTTCTTTCTTTGGGATGCGTCACTCTACCAACCACCTGTTACATGTCTGTAGGTGGGGATTATCTGTTACATGTCTGTAGGTGGGGATTATCTGTTACATGTCTGTAGGTGGGGATTATCTGTTACATGTCTGTAGGTGGGGATTATCTTTGTTGGTGCTTAATTAAGAAATAATATAGAGAAGGACTCTCCAATCTTTTCTGCCGAAGGGCCGCATTAACTGTCAAACAGCAGTTTGTGGGCCGACTACTAAGTTTTGTTGTAAACTACGGGTAAAAAATATAATCTTTTTTTTTACATTAAAAAGATTATATTTTTACCCGAAGTTTAGCCTAATGTAGAGATAAAGTTATAGTGTGAGAGCGCGGATGTGCTCATTGTTCTCAGTTAGGAGACCCCCTAATGTAGAGATAAAGTTATAGTGTGAGAGTGCGGATGTGCTCATTGTTCTCAGTTAGGAGACCCCCTAATGTAGAGATAAAGTTATAATGTGAGAGTGCGGATGTGCTCATTGTTCTCAGTTAGGAGACCCCCTAATGTAGAGATAAAGTTATAGTGTGAGAGTGCGGATGTGCTCATTGTTCGCTTACATAAAGATTTTGGTTGTTAGAAAAATTGATTTGAAAGTAGTTGATTATTTTTATTGACTATATTAGCACAACTTTGTTAACTTTTTAGTTGTTACATAGAATCTATTTAAATTGAGTATTAATGTCTTATTTTCTTGTCTTTTATGATTTTGATGTTCTCTGTTTGAAAATTGACCTAACTAAAATATAAATTATTATTTTTGATACCAAAGTCTTCCCTGACATCTCTAATGTGTTGTATGTATTTCTTCCACAGCGACCATGTTTCTCAATACCCTGACTCCCAAGTTTTACGTGGCCTTAACGGGGACCTCTTCACTTATATCAGGGCTCATATTGGTGAGTTTAATGTGTCTTGTACAATACTGTGGGAAACAGGTATTTTAGATTTACATGTGGGGGGGGGGGAATTAAATTATGTTACACGTATTCAACTTATTCCTAGTTCTGTTTACTCTGTTTAAAAAGACATTAGGTTAACTGTAGTTGTGTAGTAACGAGCTGTGGCGGCTTCACAGCCCACCAGGCAGGCTTGCGGCTTTACAGCCCACGAGGGGAGGGCTTGCGGCTTCACAGCCCACGAGGGGAGGGCTTGCGGCTTCACAGCCCACCAGGCAGGCTTGCGGCTTCACAGCCCACGAGGGGATGGCTTGCGGCTTCACAGCCCACCAGGGCAGGGCTTGCGGCTTCACAGCCCACGAGGGGAGGGCTTGCGGCTTCACAGCCCACCAGGGCAGGGCTTGCGGCTTCACAGCCCACGAGGGGAGGGCTTTCCAGGAAATATTTCTAGGACAATACAAAAAATGTCATGTACTTTTTTAAAAAATCAGATTTATTTACAACCGCCTAATGTAAATAAGCCCCCCCCCCCCACATGCACAAATTAAAAAGATCAATCCATCTATCCACGTGGCGCTACAGCCCATGTAGGGCTTCGGCTTGCCTCACGATCTCCTTCTACTCAGTCCTTATCAACGTCTTTCTCTACGTCATCCATCAATCTAAGCCTAGGTCTTCCCTTGAGCCGTTTTCGTCTGGGGGTTTTTGTAGTGTACCCTTTTTACTCCTCTATCATTTAATATTCTTTTTAAGTAAGTTCAGCTGGTTTAATTGTGTTTATATGTTTCTATAATTTTTATTCGTCCTGGAAGTTTTATAGATAATGAAAAATATGTTTCCGATCTTGCATGCGCTCTATTTTCATGTTTCAAGAACAAACAAAAAAGTGTGGTGGAGGAGTGAGACAAAAATATAAATAACATAAATTATTCACAATGCTGAGATGAATCTTTAAAGTCCACTTTAAGTAGCTTACATTTTGTTAAGTTTCTTACAAGGATTAAAATAAATAAATCTTTGATGGAAAAAACAAACAAACTTAACAGAGATGTTTATGAAAACCTTTGAGTTACTACACAAACTTATCGTGAGAATCGCCGTGATGATTAGTTCTGTGCTGTGATTAACGTTCGTGGAAACACGATTGACCGGAATAAAACGGTTTAAGTTTAAACTATTGACCGAAGTGGTTGTTTGTATGTAGAGAAACCAGGTGTTAATATCGTTGTTGTTGTTTTTTTTGTTTTTTTAAAAAAGATGTTTAAAAAAGTATTTAGTTTAAAATTTTAAATAGGCTTGTTCAAAGGTCGGCTATTTCAATTCTAATATTATCGAGTCCAGAAGGCAAGCTAGACATATATTTAAGATTGTTCTTTGGTCTAAACCTGATTTTGCAAGTTCTACCTTTGTTTGTGTCCGAAAGAATCTGATGTGCAAATGTTTTCCAACAATTTGTCAACCGACAGCTTGTAACCATTGGCCACAGTCAGTAGGCACGCTCTTCAAACATTGGGGAGATTTATTACCTCAAGAAAGAAGATGCTAGAAGGGTGTTTATTTAGCTGGTAACATTGAATTATAGCAAGTTTAGACACAAACGAACACCTCCATCCTGCTCTTCTCATAACAGTTATCACCCATTGCTGAGGATACCCACGATGATTTTTGTTTCCATTTTCATCAACAAATAGTTGCGTCATTGTCAGTGGCGTCGCTAGAGGGGCGGGGGTGGGGCGGGCCGCCCCGGGTGACACCATTAGGTGGATGACACCAAAGGATACATTTTTACTGTGTTACATTTTATGTCAGAAAAAAAAAAGAGAGACATTTTTTCATATAGATCTAGAAAGAAATTAAGAAACAGAATAAAAATACGTTAAACGCCGAAACTTTTTATTGACATCATGGACGAATCCCACTCCCTCTTTTCATCAGTTAACTTACAATAATAAAACCGTCCCGACAA
>MUZC01001686.1:831691-846146 GCA_002072015.1 Radix auricularia
CTCTATAGTATGATGTCCACCAATAAACAGACTTTCTCTGTACTCTATAGTATGATGTCCACCAATAAACAGACTTTCTCTGTGCTCTATAGTATGATGTCCACCAATAAACAGACTTTCTCTGTACTCTATAGTATGATGTCCACCAATAAACAGACTTTCTCTGTGCTCTATAGTATGATGTCCACCAATAAACAGACCTTCTCTGCGTGGTGATGGTGGATGTGGGAGACTATTTCTAGACGAGTCTTATCGATTTATCGGTGAAAATGGAGTCCTCGCCTCCCCTCCCCTACTCCCTCGTCGCCTCCCCTCCCCTACGCTCTTTCCTTTTCTGTTGACCAACTGAATTACGACCTAACACCCAGATCTATCAGGTCCACCATTAGAGTCAAGTGTGTTTGGTTGTAGGAAGGACAGGACCCAGCTCATTTAACGTACGGTTTACAGCATTTCAGACTCTAAGATAGGACGTTATAAATGGCTGAGAATAACATTTATTTGTATGAAATCGACTTTTTCATCTTTCTTCAAAATCAGTGGCAAATTTCTTAATTTGTTTAAAAAAGAATTATGTTGGTCTTGTTTTAGCTTAATGTATGTGTCTGTAAAGTGTCCCGTGTAAAATGTCTGTGTCTATAAAGTGTCCCATGTATAATGTCTGTGTGTGTCAAGTGTTCCGTGTGTAATGTCTGTGTCTGTTAAGTGTCCCGTGTATAATCTCTGCGTCTGTTAAGTGTCCCATGTATAATGTCTGTGTCTGTCAAGTGTCCCATTTATAATCTCTGACTTTAAAATGTCCCGTGTGTAATGTCTGTGTCTGTTAAGTGTCCCATGTATAATGTCTGTGTCTGTAAAGTGTCCTGTGTTGTTAAGGTATGAGTTTTTTTTACCATCTCCCCAGCCTTGGACCAACGCATCACTTCGGGTTTCTGATTTCTCATGGTATTGATTAACAGCCTGTTTATATGCCTTATAGTGTATGTAGAAAACAAGGGAAGACAGTGACCGATAGAAAAATGATAAAACGTAAACCTGTAACACGCACAAACATGAAGTAGGTTGACTCTGAAATACATAAATATAGAATCATATACAATAAAACCTTATCTGAGTTTTCTTTAAAATTAAAATAAAGATTAATCTTTTTTTTATACCGGAAATTGAAATTTGTTATTCATATTTTCCTGGTTGTGGGGGAGAGGGGTTGTATACTTTCAGACAACATTATTAACAGTAGGGGGTGGCGTATATCTTGGTATCCGGCTGTATCCGGATTCCCAAATACTTATGGCAGATTTTTTGTCGGATCCGGATATAAATGTAGTTAAGAATTATTTGAAATCAAATTAAATTATTTAAATAAAAGAGCAGTTTTTATTAAGGGTGTTAAAGAGGTTAACCAGAGTTCATTTTTGTATTGTGTTACAACAGCATATGAGAGAAAGCACACGAGCGACATCAAATCGCCTTCTGATTATTCCGGTATATAAATAGTAAAAACGTCATCACTGTTCCAGGAGTTGGGTGATTAACGATTTTTTTTTAAAAATTTGCTTAGTTGCTGGAGCTTAGTACGAGAACTGACAAACTGCGGGGCCGTAATGTCCAAATGTGAACAACGTCCAGGCCGCAATTGTTGGTATTTCATTACAAGTGGAAAGATACCAGACAATTAACTGTTGTTATTTGATATTATGCCATTTTAATACCTAAAAATTGACTATTAATGATCACTCTTTTGTGAGAATGGTTAACCGGCTCTTAGAAACGAGCAGTCTTAACAACCTTAGTTTTTTATCATGGCTGTAGATCACGACTTCTTGTACACTACACTACACTTCACACTCGGTACAACACAGTTCGCTTGGTACACACTGCACACTCGGTACAACACAGTTCGCATGGTACACTCTACACAGTTTATTGGATCCGTTCAAGTTCGTCCATCCAATTCATTGTAAAATGTTTATCGTTGACAGTGTCACAAACTGGCATCGTAGAATAGCAAATACTCTCCATATGTTGGATAATAAATACATCAATAAATAGTATCAAATACTAAATAGAAAGCAGGAAAGAACATCCCTTAAGCTCTTACACTTGAATCCTGAGATATCCGGATCCGTAAAAGTAAAATATTAGGGCCCTACTGTCCTGATCCGACAAATAGTAAAGAAAACAAAACAGCATGTCCTGCCACCCCCAAATGAAAGGACGTATTTCCTGCCACCCTCAAATGAAAGGACGTATGTCCTGCCCCCCCCCCCCAAATGAAAGGATGTATTTAAATGTGTATCAGTAAAAGTGTTAATTCACCAATACTAAAACCATGGCCTTTTAAAACTAAACGAGTATTCAGCTCCCATGTGTATTCTGAGATGAAGGCTATATAAAAATAATTAAGATAACGATCATTAGCTACAAGTTATTTTTGGAAAATCGAATTACAAATATTTTTCATCTATTTTCTAAAAATAATTCATATCCTTTTTTTTTCTTCTTTTTTTTCAATTTTGCCTTTTACTTCTTCTTCAAACTGTCATTCCAATGGTAAAATCAAATGAATATATGTTAGCTTTGGAAAAAAAAAAGTCAGGTTATGATAACATTAAAAAAATCAATGTCTTTTTGCGTCATCGGGTGATTTGTATTTCCCCATGATTGTAAGCGCCAACCCGTGGGACTGCGTACAGAATCATCAAAGTAAACTGTTTTAATGAGCGTGGTGGATGTTTGCTGTTGGCTTATTACGTTGTCTGCTGTGGATGTCGAATTGCCTAAACAACTGAGGAAAGGCGGCATGTGCTGGTCCTAAACACAAACACGAAATCTAATATTCACTCAAATTTCTGTTAGGGCTTGTAACGATTAATTAAAATTTTATCGTTAACTTTTTAAAATTAAAAATTAATTTCATGTATTAATCGCTAATTTCGATTAAAGCCAAATGTCTCCAGCGAAGTAACAAAAAACAGGTAATTGACATTTTTATTAAGTTATTTCCCCTGTCTCAAAGCCATAGAAGAAAAAAATTTAAACTTTTTTAACTGCTATGGACTGTTGTACTATGTTCCTCAGCGATACAGATCCTGCGATATTAGCTATTATATTGCTTATTAATTATTTTTTTTATAAATTGGAAAAAAAATATTATAAATATTTTCTGAAATTTTAATCGTATTTTTATCTATAAAATTATTTTAATCTATATTTAATCGATAGAATTTTAAAGAATTAGTTAAGAAATTAATCATTAATTTCCGCAGCCTTTATTTCAGTGTGGGTATGTGTCTATGTGTTTTCATGGATACATCTGTATAGGCTGATCGATCATATGAAAGCAAAACAATGGACGCGAGCAAATTAAACATGATTCTTTTTCTAACCTTCGAAAAAAATAATTAATAGTAGATCTATACACTAACAAATTGTGTTATCAAAACAAGTAGTTAAAGCTTTACTTATTGGCTTATATAAAAGTAAACGTTTCGCTAACGCCTTTGTCAGTACAAATAAATTACACTTACTATATGATATTCTGACCCTCAGCTGTTTCCTGAAATTCGGTTAAGTTTAGAGTAGTGTATTTATACAAGGGAGAATATTATGGTATTCAAAAATACTTAGTTAGAATTTACTGTGCTTATTTGTATCACAACCGTTAGTTATGTTAAAGATTTCTTTGTCCACGAAATTTGACTAAGACTTTGTTCTAAAAATACATGTCTTAAAAATCATAGTTACAATTTCACATGATGCACGGACATGGTAGGCTTTTGCGCACCCAGCTGTTTACAGTTAAACTTTCATGTTAAGGTCTTGTGAAGGAGATTTCCTTTTTAAAATCTTTTATATTAACTCGTGGTGTCTGCTTGATTGCTTGGTCGCTGCAAAAACTTTGGATCGATTTTTTAAATCACATTCCCCGTATCCTATCGAGCTGAAATTTTCCAGGCAGAGTCGTCGTTACGATAACAATAAAGTTTCGAAATTTCACAACGATCGAATGTACTGTAATTAAATTAATGAATGTGTATATGATCTCTTTGTAGAATGTAAATTTGTATGCTCTTCTGTCGTGCGGAGCTTATTATATTGAACATAATCAATGCCTCAAATATAAAGGATTTATAGTCAAATCTTTGGGGGGGGGGGAGTTGTTTTTTTAAAATAAAGTATTTTGTTTGTAGTACATTCTATAACTATAATAGATTTTGAATATTTTTCAGATATTCAGTTCAGGGTTTTTAAAAAATAATTTACAATAAAGACTAGCGGGACATCTTTTAACATCTTTGACGATTTCAATCCATTTTAATGGAGATTATTTTTTGTTATTAAAGTCTGTGTTTATTTGTATCGGCATGGATTTTAAAAATTAATCATATTTTTCCCAATCAGCTCCAATAGTTAGAATTTTAAGTAACAATTTGCACTCTAATGGATTTTAAATAAAAACATTTAAAAGCTAAATTGAATATTTGCCCACCATTGGCGTAGCTACATCAATACATGGTGTCCGGCAGTGGCATAAATAAGATTTGTGCCACCCGTAGAAGGACGAGAATCTCAGAATTTTCCCTAGCGTGTTTCACGAAAAGATCTTGGGGGTAGGTTTGAAAGTTCCGCCTCTTTCATTTCAAGAAATTGGTGCAGCTCTTGGTAGAACATTACCTCCTTGATACAGGGGCCAAGGTCTTTGGAGGCAGTCAAGATATATAGCACAGCTTCTTCTCCCACTCCAGAGAGGACAATGTATGTTTCATGCAGTGAAACTCTTTGGTAGTTACACATACATTTTCCTTGAACTCTCTAAAACATTTTTGTCGTATTTCTTATAAATTTCCATTCAAAAAGTGTTAATAACCTGCTCTACGTCAGATATGAGCGTCCATAAGAAATCTCTAAAGGAAGATCTTGTCTATACTCTTCACCCCACGTCATCAGTGCTTCAAAGATTGTGAATGTCCACTTCACAGGCCGCTCATCCAATGAGAACCTCAAACTGATGTCCATATCGCCATAATTGTGTCTGCCATCGATTCACTGCCAGTGGACATGGATGGGTTAGGCCATGCCCCCCTCCATACGCACCCATGTTCTACTTTTGATAGATGGCATTGCACTCCCCAAAGCATCGTGTTTTTTTTTAACCTCATTCAGAAAACTTCGAGTTTCTTTCCTAGTTGGATGATGACGTCAAGCATTTCTCGCTTGCCGGTCAATATTTTCCGGGAGCTCGTCAGAAAGTGGGATATTCTGAAGTCCAGTTCAATGTTTTGCCTTGATCCACACAGTGGCGTGTTAAAAATGGACACGATTTCTTTCAAGTGAGGTTTGGGGGCAGACAAATACACGGAAATAGTTGGAGCAGATTTGTTGTGCTCACTAAGAAAGGCATTTTATTGTAATATCTTTTTCAAAGAATAATCAATAGCGATCTAAGTCTTATTTAAGTGAATCCCTTATAAAGAGTTGTTGCATGGTGGTGTAGATAAATATTGCATTGTATATTTGAATCACTGTTAGCCTCAGAGATGAATAAGTAACATGGGGCTTATATCTCAATCACTGTTAGCCTCAGAAATGGCTAACACGGGGCTTATATCTCAATCACTGTTAGCCTCAGAGATGAGTAACACGGGGCTTTATCTCAATCACTGTTAGCCTCAGAGATGAATAAGTAACATGGGGCTTATATCTCAATCACTGTTAGCCTCAGAGATGAGTAAGTAACATGGGGCTTATATCTCAATAACTGTTAGCCTCAGAGATGAATAAGTAACATGGGGCTTATATCTCAATCACTGTTAGCCTCAGAGATGAGTAACATGGGGCTTATATCTCAATCACTGTTAGCCTCAGAGATGAATAAGTAACATGGGGCTAATATCTCAATCACTGTTAGCCTCAGAGATCAAAGTAAAATAACCGAGCTTTCATTACATGTCTCAACCTGCTGTGTTTGTGCAGTAGTTTTAGATCATGTTATTCTAAAGTATGAGCCTATCAGCAGTAACAGACGAACACAAATTAGTCAATGTACTTTAAGCGGCTATGTATATTAAAACGCCAAAGGTTGATGTTATGTTGAAATGAGGTCGTGCCTTCAAAGACTTCCCATTCCAATTTGTGCTCTCATTATCCCGAGTTTGTTCCCACAAGTTATTACGGCCAAGTCTCGGGAGCAGTGGTCCTCAAATTAAAGCTCAGGTCTGAGGCCGGCTTTTCAGTTGTAGGTAAACAGACTCTGGCCACCGTGTGAGAACCTGATTTTAAAAATCACAATAATTCATTAATATCCGTTAGAATTATTATATTTTGTTGTTGATTTTTCACCATACACTACATACATGTTGCATTCAAAAGAAATCTCTCTTTTGTTTTATATGTATTATTAAACCCTTTTCTCGTCTGCGGGACAAATGTTTACTTTTTTAAGCTCTTCAGAAATAGTTTGAGGAGCCCAGCTTTAAGGACAAACCAACCCTCCGGATATAACAATCCACCCTTCACTTAATGGTTTATTTTCCTGCTTATTCGACTTTGTTTTTATATCGAAACCAAAAGTGGTTTGCCTGTTTTTAAAAGCTTAGGAAGTACACCATTAAAAAAAGTCTTTAGAAAGATCGATGGTGTTTAGTAATAGCCGCAGCTCCATCAGAAGGCTAACATAGTAGAACATTTGACATGGTTTTTAGAAATGGGTGTTGTGTATTTATTGTACGTTTGGTAAGGCTGTCTTTTCAGAAATAGAGAATGTTGAGAGTGAACGTAGCTAACATACACCGGTATAAACATTTGTAAACATTCATTTAAGTACAGAAATATCAGTTGAACTGTTTGTGTATTCAAATATTTCCACAGCAAATCTTTGCCCCAATTTTAATAACAAAATGACAGTATTTCAGATTTGTATGCAACTCAAATTTTGTTAGTGAAGAAAAAATAAATATTAGCTATGAAAAGTGCTTCAGAATAAATTTGTTTTCTTTGGGACTTTATAATGTGCATATAAGTTTAGACATAAAATATGGTATAAGTTTTTACATGAAATATGGTATTTTTCGCAATAATTCATTATATCAAATTATAAACTATTGTGGACATTTAAAAAAAAAAAAATTATATTTCCATTTCAGATCTTTGAGTGGTGGTACTTCAAGAAGTATGGTACCTCATTCATCGAGCAGGTCTCCCTTAACCACATCAGCCCACTACTTGGGGGTGGCGACACCACCACAGAGAACGGCACCACCAGTACCACAAATGGGGGCACCACCAGCCTTAACGGGGGTGGCACCTTATCGAATGGCATCTTGGAGAATGGCACGCGGAGTTCTACACAGCAGTCTTCCTTACCTGGTCAGTCATCAAGTCAGTGGTTATTTTTTGGTTTCTTTTGCTCAACACCTGGCACACTCTGTACCGCACTGTAGTGATCTTGTATCGTTTCATGGTCTTTATTTTAGAAATGGTTTCTATCAGCCTGTTCTGGTCTTGGCTTGCACCTTTGGTTGTTATGATTGGCTTTTGGTTTTAAGCACCATGTATTTTTTTATAAGTATTTTATATTATGAACTCACCTTTTCAACCAATACTTTGAGGATACCCGTAGGGTGTTACAGTGGTGGCTTTATATAGGTACCTATTTACTGAGAAGTGGTGCGGTGGTCTAGCAGCTGGACTGTCCAACCGAGGCAAAAGAGAGTCATGTGTTCTAGCATCAGTACTGACAAGGCCCCCCCTTCCCGGCATTGTGCTAGCCACACAATTGTGCTAGCCACACATTCCCTGCTCTTTCAGTGGTGGCTCAATGAAACTTGTGAACGCTTCTTCACTTGCCCCATAGGCCGTCATGGTCTGAAAAGGGTAATTAATAATTAACTGAGAGATTCCTATCATCATTTCTGTGTATGATGTTTCTAACAATGTCTTTCAAATATGTGCTCCACATTGTTTTTCTCTCACTGTCCAGGTAAACCTACCACAATTTAAACACATGGAGCACACCAAATAAATTATTTAAAGTTGTTAAATTGTGTTCTATATTTAATATTTATTTTTTAAATTTCATAAAATTACAGCTTATATGTTAAGTGATACAACATTAATCAATTTTGATCCTTTTAAATTCAATTATTAATATAACTTATATGTTATTAGATACCTCCCGCCTACGGGGCGTAGCATATACTGCAGACTTGCTTATAGATAGTGCAAAGAACAGGGGAATGGACACAAACAGCAGCACGAAGAAATGAAAATAATGTGAATGAACGTTGGGAGGGGGGGTGGTTGGTCTGCTGACCATTTTTGGGTTTACATATGACAGGGTTAGTCTGTGACAGGCTGTAATAGTGCTTAGAATATGGGGGTGTTTACTTTCATATGAGCCACCACATTGAAACATCCCCGTGTGTTGTACTATTTGATAGATTTTTATTATTCAAATACCGTTATTTCCAACTTATATCCCTGTTACTATCTTGGAGGATTTTGCCGTGACACACAATGCTTGGTCTAATACCCCACCAGTTGAAGAGCTCAGATTTGAAGCACCCACCACTAGGTGACTTGTTTTGTCCTCACCATAAATAGAGATGGCCTTAGTTTATGTGGAGTATCTATTTTTGTACAATGTTATTTCAGTGCTATGAAGAGTGTTTACATTTGGAAATGAGCTCTTCTCAAGCCTCCAGTGGCCAGATTTCTTCATTGTTGTAGTCAAATATCTACGGATATTTCCCTTGCCCTTGTTTGTTGTCACAATGGTATTTGGTGGCTTGACCTCTGGTTGTTTCATGGTAACAGTCCATTCCCTAAATTACTATCTGGTTTTGTGGTTGAATATAATTTTTTTCTTAACGGTCTGTGCCATTACTTAGTCTTCAAATCTATTCTACTGTCAATGCATGGCAAAGTTTCTACTGAAGTCACGTGTGCTTGAAGAGCAAATCAGAATAACTTCCACGACTCTGCTTTTAGCCAAACATTATTCTGTCGACAAATAAATTAACTTCTCTATTACATACGTTGTTTATCTTACACTTTCTTTTACTTTGGTGTGGGAGGAGGGGAGGGCTGAAGCTATTTCCACTACCATTTATCAAGGTGCATGCTTCCTGATAGAGATAACACTAATAAAACTAATTTTTAAAATGGCATAACTTTAAATCAGATGTCGATGAATTCCTGTACATTACGCTTGAAGCCAGGGTCTACGTTTTTTTAAAAAAAGTAATAATAAATACAAAATCAAAGTTGCAGGTAAAACTTGTTGCCAGGTAAAATTTGTTGCTGCACGTGCGCGATAAAGGTCATGTGACGTACTGACGATATGTACGTACTTGACAGTGCAGTGGATGTGATACAAATTCTCTGACCTCATCTCCATATTGTGTTGTTGTTATAGTATGTACGTACATGACAATGCAGTGGATTTGATACAATTTCTCTGATCTCGTCTCCATATTGTGTTGTTGTTATAGCCCAAGTAAACGGTGGTGTAGTGACGCATCTGTCTGTTTGACGTCCATGTTGGCTGAGTCATCCATAATCCACATTCGTCTATGTGACATCCATGTTGGTTGGGTTATCCACAATCTACATTCGTCTGTGTGACGTCCGTGTTGGCTGAGTCATCCACAATCCACATTCGTCTATGTGACATCCATGGTGGCTGGGTTATCCATAATCCACATCCGTCTGTTTGAAGTCCATGTTGTTTGGGTCGTTCACAACCCACAAACAATTTTCATTGTGGTTAAATGTTGGCCAAAAAGTTCAGCTTTTCTGGTGTTGAGAAGCTTTGTGTCATTGCAACGGAAACAGGAATCAACGTGATGCATAACTGAGCCTGTATTAAATCAAAGTCACATGATCTATAGCTTACCTCATGCAGTGTCCTGTGTCTAAACATTTTAACAGTGTTGACCACGATGGCATTTTGGATATTGTAGTTACTGGTATTCTATATGCAACCAATACCCATGATAGAGTCCACATGGAAAATAGACTCATAAAACGATTTGGTACGTTGGCTCTGGGACGTGGTGGCCGAGAGGTAGCGCTCTCGACTGTCATACTGATGGTCACGAGTTCTAATCCACACGAAAGTGAGAATTTGTTCTCGGGGACCTGATGAGTCCCCGAGTCACCCAGCTCCGAATGGGTACCTAGCTAGACAATAGTTAGGCGGCTGGGGTAATGCGTGGAACCCCTATAGCCGTGGCCTGTGACCGCTGCATCACTTGCCAACAGATCATCTCTCATGGTCTGTGGACGCAATTATCTTCTACATAGTAGGAGCGTCTGTATATCTAAGATATAAGATAAGATAAGATATATGGAATTAACCAAATCCACAATTTTACCTGACTGCAAAATCGTTTTCCCGTTGTGGTTTTCACTGCTACTTTAGATACTTCAACTTCCTCCTTTTTCTTATATTCTATGTCCGTGTTTAATTTTTGTCTTTCATTTCTTTTCATTTTATCACATAGACTTTAATATGTTTTAATTTTAAGATATATGTAAGTACATGTAATTGTTTTTGTACTGATGAAGGCATGAGCCGAAACGTCTACCATTATTTGTATTAGTTGATAATAAAGCTTTAATTTATTGTTTCCTTACACAAATAGTCTGTGTAATTTGTTTTTTTTTATAAAAAAGCTTTATGCAGTCCTATTCTGTATGATAATTTTAATATTTACATGCCATCTTTATTTTAACTTTTTTTTTCAGATGCTATCTTTCTTGCACAAATTTAAGCGGAACATTCTGTGGATTCCGCCCTTTTTAAAGACTTAGTACTGAAATGTGTTAAATATCTTAGTATAGCAACGCATTATTGAATAACAATATGTTACTTTTACTGAGTTCCGTAGTTCCAACTTAAAATGTCAAAGAGAATGTAACTACAGATGACCATATCTATTGCTATGTTATGACAGCAACTAGCCGACTAGCCGTATTGTTAACGTGTTGGCCTTGTAGCGTGCAATCCTGAGTCTTAGCATTTACTCTTTTAACTTTTCAGTTGTGTTATTTTTTTTTTAAATTCGGAGGTGGTGGTGGGGGGGGGGGGTAATGTTGCTTTTTAAATAGCTTTGTGCCGTGTAATTTAAGTTTAACAACAAATACATTCACATGTTCTGTCTATGGAAACAATGAAAATAATGATTTATTCCTCGGCAGATGGTCTCTGTACCTGGGATGAAATAATTTTTTTTTTAAATTAAAGGCTTATTGGTGTGTAGTAGACAGATGTAAATATAAGACAGACAGGGGTAAACATGAGAGAGACAGAGGTAGATATAAGACAGACAGAGGTAAACACGAGAGAGACAGAGGTAGATATAAGACAGACAGAGATAAATATAAGACAGACAGGTAAATATAAGACAGACAGAGGTAAATATAAGACAGACAGATGTAAATATAAGACAGACAGAGGTAAACATGAGAGAGACAGAGGTAGATATAAGACAGACAGAGATAAATATAAGACAGACAGGTAAATATAAGACAGACAGAGGTAAATATAAGACAGACAGAGGTAGGTATAAGACAGACAGAGGTAGGTATAAGACAGACAGAGGTAGATATAAGACAGACAGAGGTAGATATAAGAAAGACAGAGGTAGATATAAGACTGACAGAGGTAGATATAAGACTGACAGAGGTAAATATAAGACTGACAGAGGTAAATATAAGACTGACAGAGGTAGATATAAGACAGACAGAGGTAGATATAAGACTGACAGAGGTAGATATAAGACAGACAGAGGTAGATATAAGACAGACAGAGGTAAATATGAGACAGACAAATGTAAACATAAGACAGACATCAGTGTTCTCCTCGGAAAAGCAAACGGACTGATGTGTTTTACCTGTCAGTAATTCTATAATGTCAGTTGTAAATAGAAGGATCCCAGAAGTGTGCCTTGTATTGATGTTCTTTTCTTTCACTTCCTTAAATATTTAATAAGCACTTCTGACCAGTCTGGTAATGGCCTGTAAACTGATCGATAAATGGCGTTGATAGTGGCATCCATTAGAAGGAGGAAGGCAACAGCCACGCTTTAGAGATTAAAATACGACGTCACTGGCCCCTTAATGAGCTATTGGTGGGGCTGCAAGGAATGTTAACTACCAATAATTACACCGGCACGTGCGAATATTATCTTAGCTGTCATCATTTCACATTTGATGTTTCGAAGTTCTGTGTGCGTGCGTAAGTCCGTGTGTGTGTGTGCGTTGGTCCGTTTCGTGTTGGTCCGTGTACATGCGACCACTTCTAACATTCGCACTTAGCCAAAGGTGCACCTATTTATCCCCATGAGGTTTTTCTCATACCTCCAGCACTTACTTGCCTGGCCAGCTATTGTCTTTAGTAGTGCCTCAGGTTGCCATCAGCCAGCCGCTAAGTGGTATTGTACTAAGAGGGTTCTCACGCTTGTGTCAATGTGGCCATGTCTGACCACGTCTTCTGCTGGGACAAGCACACCGAACTATCCTGTACCCACCCCCACCCCGCCAACACCTCGAATGACATTGTCTTGTAGTTACTGCCCACTGTGGTGTCTGGTCCTATTACTGACGTCACATCTGACACAGTAGACACGTTGACAGAACGGTGTGGGTCTTGGAATTGATTCATTGGGACCGAGAGATGGAAACACCGGACTAGAAACGGGAAAATCAGACGACGTGTAAATCCAGGGAACGTTCCTCCGTCTGGTGACGTGAGGAATCGTTAATTCGTCGAGTGCTCGCCCAACTTAGTCCGTTCAACGGTAAGTACTGAGACTTGTCTGCCCCTGGTGCCTGTTACATCCAGGGGCAAGCCAAATAATACGTCCCCACTTTGGTGCTAGTGAATGTGGATGTGTCGCCCCACGTCCTCACTTTGATGCCAGTGACTGGATGTGTCGCCCCACGTCCCCACTTTGGTGCTAGTGAATGTGGATGTGTCGCCCCACGTCCTAACTTTGATGCCAGTGACTGGATGTGTCGCCCCACGTCCCCACTTTGGTGCTAGTGAATGTGGATGTGTCGCCCCACGTCCTCACTTTGGTGCTAGTGAATGTGGATGTGTCGCCCCACGTCCCCACTTTGGTGCTAGTGAATGTGGATGTGTCGCCCACGTCCTCACTTTGGTGCTAGTGAATGTGGATGTGTCGCCCCACGTCCCCACTTTGTTGCCAGTGACTGTGGATGTGTCGCCCCACGTCCTGACTTTGGGGCAGGTGAGATTGAAAGTGTAACCAGGCTTTTGTTCACAATCACTTGTTCTGTTAACAATACGATGAACTTTGTTGGTGGAGAAAGTTGCTTATTCATTCAGATGTACGGGTGGGATATCAAGTGAGTGGATAACGCGGGTGGGATATCAAGTGGATAACACGGGTGGGATATCAAGTGGATGACACTATCCCATGCTGCTAATTTATTCTACGACCTGATTAGGAGACAAATCTTATGACCACTTTGATGATTGGACAGTGTAAAGATCAGGACCACAAACTTCACTAAAATCAAATTTAAAACTTAACATTTCATACTGAATAAATTTTAACTCATAAAAATCCATGTGCACCTTGAGTGTCGTGCCCCCCCCCCCAAGCCTGTTTTTTTAATGGCTTCTCTTTGTTACAAATTAAATTACGCCCAGCATATTAGTTTGCCCCTGAAAGGATTTTTGACATGAAAAAAAATGTTTAAAAAGTGTAATTACCACTGCAGCCTATAAGATGCATTTTGTAGATTCAGACTTCAAAGATTCTCTTTGGTGGAAAGGAAAGAAGAATTTTTTACTGACTCCAATAGGGACAAGGAAATATTGTTGGCTTACAGCAATAACACTTGCTATAGTTTATGTAGCAGATAATTGTTACTTAACAGCAATAGTACTTTCTATAGTTTATGTAAAAGATAAGTGTTGGCTAACAGCAATAGTACTTTCTATAGTTTATGTAAAAGATAAGTGTTAGCTAACAGCAATAGTTCTTTCTATAGTTTATGTAAAAGATAAGTGTTGGCTTACATCAATAGTACTGTCTATAGTTTATGCAGAAGATAAGTGTTAGCTAACAGCCATAGGACTTTCTAGTTTACATAGCAGGAGAAAAAAACATTGCTCATATTATTAAACTTCTAATGTTTTGACAATGGCAATCCTACAGGTGCACATATGCTAAAGAATTATTTTTTAAAGAAATCTTTTCTATGAACCTATCTAAGGATGAGTGATGCAGTGTTTCCTTGTTATATAATAATAATAATAATAAATAATACTAGGTTTGAGTTTATTGTTTTTGTATATTTTTTAAAGTAACATTTGTATTGACATTTCTGTGTTTTTATACAATTTTATAAGCAACATTTGATTTACATTTAAATGCCTGATAGATTCATCTAGTAAATTCTGGGGGGGGGGGGGGGT
>MUZC01001686.1:857066-880159 GCA_002072015.1 Radix auricularia
TATTTGATCCAGGTCGAGATATGAATGTTTTAGTGTATCATCTTAGTATTTGTTGATATTCTTGTATTTGATCCAGGTTGAGATATGAATGCTTTAGTGTATCATCTTAGTATTTGTTGATATTTGATCCAGGTCGAGATTTGAATGTTTTAGTGTATCATCTTAGTATTTGTTGATATTCTTGTATTTGATCCAGGTTGAGATATGAATGTTTTAGTATATCATCTTAGTATTTGTTGATATTCTTGTATTTGATCCAGGTTGAGATATGAATGTTCTAGTGTATCATCTTAGTATTTGTTGATATTTGATCCAGGTTGAGATATAAATGTTTTAGTGTATCATTTTAGTATTTGTTGATATTTGATCCAGGTTGAGATATGAATGTTTTAGTGTATCATCTTAGTATTTGTTGATATTTGATCCAGGTTGAGATATGAATGTTTTAATGTATCATCTTAGTATTTGTTGATATTTGATCCAGGTTGAGATATGAATGTTTTAGTGCATCATCTTAGTATTTGTTGATATTCTTGTATTTGATCCAGGTCGAGATATGAATGTTTTAGTGTACATAAAAAGGAGACTTGCCATGTGTGCAAGAAAACTTGGTAGGACAAGAGAAGCTGTTAAAATGATGAGAGATGTAAGTAAACCCTAGCTTCTCATTTGGCACTGGGAAATATGATACAGCTATGAAGTCATTATCTAGACATCAGAAGATATTAGATATTGTAGATTAAAATTTTAATGAAAACAATTTTTTTATGGAGCACATTATCATCTCCAATTCCTTTCATGCAGGTTTTATCCAGAGTTTTTTTTTATAGTTTTGTTAAAAATTAATTAAATTAAAAAACATTTTTACAAGGAACTCATAGAACATTATTTTTTCAAACTTTTTTCTTTATTCAATTATTTTCGTGATTTCAAAATTTATTTTAATGGGGGAAACACGATCAGTCCATTTAAGTTTTTGTTTAATCTTTTCAATGAGTTTTGTGAAATACTCGGGTAATAACCCATTAAAAAATAGATGCAAAGATATTTTAAAAATCTTTCATAGCTTTGTCGGCCTTTCTTTGTATCATGTTACAAATGTTAAGACTATGATAATATGACGAAGAAATGTTGATATTCAATCTGTCTGGTGTCAGCGTGGCTTTCACTATCAATAATAAATTTTTTATTTCCTTGTCACAGTTGTTGAAAGAATCTCCTGTCATGAACTTCAACATTCATGAAAATTTAATAGAGGCGCTGTTAGAGTTACAGGCATACGCTGACGTGCAGGCAGTGTTAGCCAGGTTTGACGGTATGTGACATGTGTAATACGTTGTTACTAGGCATACGCTGATGTACAGGTAGTGTTAGGTTTGATGGTACGTCACATGTGTAATATGTTGTAACTAGGCATACGCTGACGTACAAGTAGTGTTAGGTTTGATGGTACGTCACATGTAGTGTAATATGTTGTAACTAGACATACGCTGACATACAGATAGTGTAAGTCAGGTTCATTGGTACATCACATATAGTGTAATATGTGGTTGCTATGTTTGGTAGTAGCCAGTAGGGGGTAGAAGGGAGGTATGTCGCCAGTGGTAGATAATGGGTAAGTGGAGAAAATTGTGCAACATAAATAGTGGATTTGGCAGATTGTTGGTTGTACATGTTTATGGGGAGGGGTGTTGTTGGTTGTACATGTTTTAGGGGAGGGGTGTTGTTGGTTGCACATGATATAGGGGAGGGGTGTTGTTGGTTGTACATGTTTATGGGGAGGGGTGTTGTTGGTTGCACATGTTATAGGGGAGGGGTGTTGTTGGTTGCACATGTTATAGGGGAGGGGTGTTGTTGGTTGTACATGTTTATGGGGAGGGGTGTTGTTGGTTGTAAATGTTTATGGGGAGGGGTGTTGGTGTGTCCAGTTAAATACCAAGTGAGATTTGGGACTATAACCTGTTGATTATGTGATATTGATCAGTCTTCTGTGTGTCTGGTCATGGTGACCTGCTGCCATTTCTCTATGTGTCTGGTCATGGTGATCTGTTGCCATTTCTGTGTGTGTCTGGTCATGGTGACCTGTTGCCATTTCTGTGTGTGTCTGGTCATGGTGACCTGCTGCCATTTCTTTGTGTGTCTGGTCATGGTGACCTGCTGCCATTTCTGTGTGTGTCTGGTCATGGTGACCTTCTGCCATTTCTGTGTGTGTCTTGTCATGGTGACCTGCTGCTATTTCTGTGTGTCTGGTCATGGTCACCTGCTGCCATTTCTGTGTCTGGTCATGGTCACCTGCTGCCATTTCTATGTGTCTGGTCATGGTGACCTGCTGCTATTTCTGTGTGTGTCTGGTCATGGTGACCTGCTGTCATTTCTGTGTTAACAAGAGGAGATAATTAATTTCCATAATTTAAAGGGCCATGAAGAATGTCCTGTGGTTCTCAGACTGTTGTAAATGGTATCACTCATGATATATTTATTACTATGTGTATTGATAGTCATTTGTTGTCTCACCCACAGATATCAGCTTACCAAAGTCAGCAACAATATGTTACACAGCAGCACTGCTCAAAGCCAGAGCTGTGGCTGATAAGTAAGTAGACATGCACATTTTTAAACCTTTTTCTTAGACTACTGAACAGACATAGTTGGGGCTACAAAAAGTTAACATTATAAGTAACATCGTTTTTTAAAAATCATTACAGTGTGTGGATATCTACATTAAAATCAAAAACATTTTTATGTATTTGTGGTCCTTGTTAGGGTACCTTTCATTCAAACTTGTTATTCACAGGTATATAAGGTAGTAATTAGTTTTTATAGTTTTAATTTATAGTTTTAACAAAAGAATCTTAAAATGTTCTCTAAGAGTGAAGAATTTGTTTTTATTATAATATTATGAAAAGACATTGAAATAATCACTGTTTTCTTTTAGTCATATATATAAATGTCTATTTATACCTTCTGTTAGTTATATAGATAAATGTTTATCTATACCCCATTAAGTTCAACTCAATAGCTTTGATCTTGCATGTCCATGTATCTAATTTATTGTTGAGCTTTGTGTTTGTTATTTTAAATATCTATTTGATCACATCTTGTTATTGTGTCTACTCAACAGCTTGAACCACAAAATTAAAATAAAGTCAAATAGGGTTGTAATATTAATAGTTATATTTGAAGTGATCCTTCGTTTCTGTCATAAAATTTAACTTTTTTTTATTTGAAAGGATCTATTTAAATAGAAACATAACATTCATTACAATAATACTAGTCATTCCCCAACCTTACATCTATGCTAAATCATCTCTCCATCAGATATACCCCTGAATTACCCTCCAAAACATCCCCATCAACATTTTTGAGGTACGTTTTTACGGCTGTGGATTAAAATGTTAATGTTCGGGGTTTTTTTAAATTTGTGTAATTAATTGCACATTTTATAAAAAGTAAAATGGCTTTGCCTATCTGTAAGCTTCATAAATCAAGCCCCAGACTTGTTTAAACTCCATGTCATTTTCCAATCATTTTCTTTCATGTTTTGATTCAGCAATGTTTTGGCTTCTTTTCCAGTTTATCACTATTGTAAACTGCAATCAATCATGCTTAATTTTTCCCAGCTGATTAAAATATGTTAGATACAACTGCAGTTGATTTTTTTTTTATGTCTTGCTTTTGCTAAATAAGATTCTTCTTTAAAACTTTTTAGAAATTTAATCAAAATTTCACTTTTTTTTTTCAAGCTTTAAACTATTTGTTGCATTATTGACATTTTTCACTGTGCCATAGAACTAACTGAGTGATATGACCCAGACTATTGTCAACACAGAATCATAATTTAAGTTTAAGCTTTATAGTATAGTCTGTGTCAAATTTTTGTATGTGCACTTTGAAAACAATATAAATAGTTAAAGTAATTTCTCCTTTCAATTAAAAAATAATAGTTAAAAAATATACGTTCTAACAATTGTTTTAATTTTTCTAACAATTAAATACCCTTAATCCCAAACATGTCAATTTTTTTGACAGGTATCAGCATAGAATTGTTTGTGTTGCTAGACAGATTGTTTTTTTTTTATAATAAATATATAAATTATGCTTGAAAAACATTTCAGTACTGTGAACTTGTGAATAGTAGAATACTTTGTAAACAAATGATACCAATAATTTGTTAATTTTAAGAAAATGACTTTGTATCATAGACAAGTTGAAGAAAATGACTTTGTATCATAGACAAGTTGAAGAAAATGACTTTGTATATTAGACAAGTTTAAGAAAATGACTTTGTAACATAACTAAGTTTAAGAAAATGACTTTGTATCATAGACAAGTTTGTCTTTCAACGCATTCAAAAATTTAAAACTATTTTAAAATATTTTTAATGTAACACCCAAATCAGTGCAGAACTTTTTTATGAGACATAAACTAAAACAAATATTATGCATGTAAACAAAAAATATGCTGCAAAACGTCCCTGTAAATTTTTCATGTAGAAAGGCTTAAAAAGAGCAAGGATAGTGTTAAGCTTTGTAATTATTATTTAATTATGCCCGAAATAACTTAGTACTTTTTCAGGAGATAATTTTATGTAAAAAAACAGATAAATTTCAATAAAATATATTTCAAGATTCAAAATTATTTTAATATTAAAATAACAATTAGATTAGGAAAACATTATTAAAACAAGAAGGATATTTTTTTAATTCAATTTATGAGATCTTTTATTTTTGACTCTTTAAGATGTGTTGACAGCAGTACATTAGTCAAGACGTATGTTTTATTGTTGTGTCTTTTTTTTATCTTGAGTTTAAACCAAATATTGTTCCACTATAAATTAACTTCACGGTGACTTGAACATGTCCCCACACACGTATACAGTAGCATTTATCTTCATGCTTGGCTGTGGCAAGCATACATCAATCATTGCTGATATTGGTAGAAACATAAGCCTGCAATTTTTTTTAAAAACAAAACTTCTCAATGGCTGCCTGTCTAAATTCATCTTTCTCAAGTTGTTGGTTTTTTTCATCTGACAGATTTTCCCCAGACATAGCGTCAAAGCGAGGATTGAGCACAGCAGAAATGACAGCAGTAGAAGCTATTCACAGAGCAGTGGAGTTTAATCCACATGTTCCAAAGGTCAGTTCTAGGCTCACTCAGCAACTGTTCAAGCAAATGTCATGCAATAGAAGAGAAAGACATCTAAGAGGCAAATGTATATTTTGGTGTTGCAGGTCTTCATTTTAAATTTTAATTCACATTCAAAACCTGATTATTTTTATTTTATATGTAACACCAGGCAGGTAACCATCAGCCTGATTGTTAACGTTTATCTATAGGATATAATTATTGGTATATCATCTGTTTCCCAGTATCTTTTAGAGATGAAGGGCCTGATTCTATCCCCTGATGTACTATATAATTATTGGTATATCATCTTGTTTACCAGTATCTTTTAGAGATGAAGGGCCTGATTCTATTCCCTGATGTACTATATAATTATTGGTATATCATCTTGTTTACCAGTATCTTTTAGAGATGAAGGGCCTGATTCTATCCCCTGATGTACTATATAATTATTGGTATATCATCTTGTTTCCCAGTATCTTTTAGAGATGAAGAGCCTGATTCTACCCCCTGATGTACTATATAATTATTGGTATATCATCTGTTTCCCAGTATCTTTTAGAGATGAAGAGCCTGATTCTACCCCCTGAACATATCTTAAAGAGAGGTGACAGTGAGGCAATAGCATACTCATTCTTCCACCTCCATCACTGGAAGAGGGTGGATGGGGCCCTCAATCTTTTACACTGTACTTGGGAGGGAAGTGAGTATTCATTGAGTGTCTTGTGCCTTGTTAACTTCCATATCATGGTATTTAGTTAGTATTATAAACTATTTTTTTTAAAAAGTGGGACAGTCCTATTGCTGGTAGGCCTGTCAACAAGTATACCGTTGCTGAGCAATTACCTGGGTAGTAAAATTGTGCCTGGGTACTCGTGAAAATGTTTATACCAATGGGGGTCAAACTGCGGCTCATCTCTGTTCATATTTCAGCTCGCAAATAATTTATCAAATTAAAGCTTTTTGTTTTAAATATATACTGTGAAATATGTTTAAGGTGAAAACACTTTTAAAGAAACTGTCAAACGGAAATTAAACACTGTCCCGACAAACTACAATGTATTTTGATACACTTTTTTTCTTGGAACATGAAACAAAATCATTTAACACCAAAAGGTTTTGGTTCTTTGAATTAACTCTTAAAGCCCCAGAAGGTTTTCAATAAACTTCCGCCTCAGTCCCGTAAGGATTTCCCGTATTACGATAAACCGGTTATGAAATTAAAAAAATTGCGTAAAATCCATTTATAATATTAACTGACTTCATTTTTAAGGCTAAGAATGGTTATTTTACGCATCCAAAAGACCTTACTGAGTTCGAAACAATATTTACCTGTACTTTAGTACTATTATTTTAGTAATAAAGTATAACGAAAACGTATCTTCGAAAAAAAAAACCTTAAAAATACCAAAAAACATCGCGAATCGAGCGATAACACTAGTGCCGCCATTGCCGGAAGTCGAATACATAGTTTTTCAAGCATTGAAGAGTTTTTACTTTCCGAGATCTCATTTCTAACGAGATTTGTATCTAGGGACGCATTACGACGCTTTAGGGATAGCGGGAAGAGACGCATTACGACGCTTTGCGACTTTAAGAGTTAATAAAGTAAGGAAAATAGAACACAGTGCTGATATTAGGAAGGGCAGGTAATGGCTTCAGCTTTGAAGTACACCGCACATCTTTGTTACCGATTGAGACCTCTAATCCCCCCCACACACAAACTTATTCCTTTCTCCACTCCTATTCCCACCATATAAAC
The DNA here is from genome assembly GCA_002072015.1 of Radix auricularia. Classification (NCBI taxonomy): domain Eukaryota; kingdom Metazoa; phylum Mollusca; class Gastropoda; family Lymnaeidae; genus Radix; species Radix auricularia. Next base: position 863,956 of record MUZC01001686.1, read on the forward strand.
ACCTTTTTTATTCATGGGTTTAAAAAAATATTTTTTTATTATTGAATGGTTTTTGCTATAATAAAAATAAATGATAGGGGATGTTTCTACTCAGTAGAGGCAAGTCCTGGAAAGTTTGGTGAATGACAACAGTTGTGGGCCATGAACTAGAAATAACCCACCAAGTCTTCATACGATTACCTCCCTTTATCTTTATAAGACTTTGTATAGCCCTCCCCCACCCCCAACCAAAAAAAAAATCACTTTGTCACCCCTCTGTGTTTTTACATCACTGTACTCAAGTAGTGTTTCAATGCCATAATTTTTATATTGCTTATTCATTACAACGAAATTTGCATTTCAATAATAAACATAGAGTTGTAAGGCTAATAGTGGGCAGGAAGGCAAACATTTTCAGGAAATTTGAACATGAAACCCGGGTACCAGTTCAAATTTCGGGCAGCTTTTCTCAACATTACTGACAACCCTAATTGCTGGTACTGTAAAATATAGACTACTCAGATTAAATCTCAGGTTTTTTTATGTTTGCAAGGATCTTGTTTTAAATTATTTAAAGCTGGTGTAATGAAAGATTCAGATCAAAGAATCTGTTCTAGTTAAAGAGATATTTGCAAATTGTTTCTAGAGTTTATTAACTCTTAATGTGCCATAAGGTTTTCGGTAAACTTCCGCCTCAGTCCCATAAGAATTTCCCTAATTGCGATCAACTGGTTATGAAATTGAAAAAATTGCGTAAAATCCATTTATATTATTACTGTCATAATGTGTATATTTTTTAAGCAAAGAACAACATAAAAACTACCAAAAAACTTCGCAAATCAAGCGATAACACTATCACGGGCAAAGGCCGCCATTGCCGAAATTGGAATACATTTTTTCAAGCATTTAAGAGCTTTTACTTTCCATGATGTCATTTCTAACGAGAGTGCTATCTAGGGACGCTTTGGTAGGAGCAGTCAGGAGCGCATTACAACGCTTTAACTCAATAAGAGTTACAGATCATGATTCATATACTGGCCAGCCAGTCAGTGCATTTTTTTACATTGGCCTTCAAATAATTCTTCTATAGCAGATTTACTGAACACTATGGTGATATCATAGTTCATAAGAACATTACAAAAATGTCACTATTGCAGTGATCATAGTTGAAGCATAAGGCTGCCTATGATCACACAATGCTACGCTATGACATGGCTGATTATAGGAAAACTCTTTGTGACAGTTGTTCAAAGTTGACTTATTTCCTCCTATCTTTACTCTCTTCTTATTTCCCAGCATTCCGTATGATCCCATACCCCCTTGAGAAAGGTCACTTGTTTCATCCCTACCCAACATGCACTGAGAATGCAGACAGAGAGCTTTTGCCAGGTAAGACTAAAATTATCTGATTAGCTTTCCATTCACTACAAAGGCCATGTCTAATTTTATAGTTATTCTAGGTTTGTGTTTTCATGAAAGCTACAAAGTTGTGTTAGTTTAATGTAAATAATTAATAATTAAATGTTATAATTGATCAATGGAAGTTCATAAACAAATGGATCAGTTTTATAACTCAAGTTGGTCATTTTATAATTTTAATAAAAAATATATTGTTTTCTTTGATCATTTTAATATTTAATATAATAATTTATTATTTAAATTATCCAGTTATTTGTGATTTTTATAAGCATTAATCTTTCATATTATTTATTGTAAAACTAGCGCCTGCTGCGCCCACTTTTTGTCAAAAACCGGAGTAACTTACCCTTGTTTGATAAATAAGAAATATTAAACTTCCTGAAATGTACAAAAGTATTATATAATTATAAATTCTCAAATCCTCTTTTTACATCATTCCCTTTTCTGAAAGTAAAAGATAAGCTATAATATTTTTTTTTATGGAGAGATTTTAATTTACAATTATTTTGCGCACCACCTGATGCACACCTTGTATTAAAATATAAGATCAAACAATGAGTCCTAGCTTACACATCCAGTGAGTGGCTTGGGCCATTATATTTTATATGCCCTTTCAAAGATATGATCTAGCTGATTGCAATATGTTGTCCCAAACTTGTACATGGATGAATGTGTGAGTTACGTGGCTGATGTTTGGTGTAATCTTGTTTTCAGCCTTCCACGAAGTTTCTGTGTACCCCAGAAAGGAACTGCCATTCTTCATCTTGTTCACGGCCGGACTGTGTTCTTTCACTGCCCTGTTGGCCCTTCTCACACATCAATACCCGGAGCCCATGGGTGTCGTTGTCAGGACGGTAAGTTATCTTGTTCTTGGTCGGACTGTGTTTTGTCACTGGCCTGTTGGCCCATGGCTGTCATTGTCATGAGTGTAAGTTATAACAAGACCATTAACAGATTCAAGGTGCTCCAGTGACTGGCAGTCAGAAACACTTCAAGTATTGACAGCAGTCTAGAAACAAACACTGGGCTGACCAATAAAAAAAAGATGAGAGTGTTGATCAAAGGCCTTTGCTAAATAGAAGAAGTTTAAATTTATTTTATTTGATATACGCTTAATTTTTTTTTTTTTTTTTTAAATATACATTTAATTTTTTAAAATTCTCATCAGATGCTTGGTTGGCTTTACCTCCCCTTGAGCTACATATTGGAAAAACTGGAGGCAATTTTACCATCTAACCTGCTGCATCAGCTGTCACGCATTTAGTGAGTCATTTAGTCTGTTTAAATATGTGCACATCATATCATAGGGTTATTGATTATACTCAGTGTATGACATTATATAGAGACCATATAAATATGTGCACATCATATCATAGGGTTATTGATTGTACTCAGTGTATGACATTATATAGAGACCATATAAATATGTGCACATCATATCATAGGGTTATTGATTATACTCAGTGTATGACATTATATAGAGATCATTTAAATATGTGCACATCATATCATAGGGTTATTGATTGTACTCAGTGTATGACATATAGAGACCATATAAATATTAATTTGATCATGAAAAAATTTTGTTTTAAAAAAGAACAAGTTTGAACAAATCAATCCACTTCTTTATTTGCAGACTGAACTCAAGGCTGACAAACTGCACGATTGGGCGAACCTCTAAGTCTATAGAATAACATTATAAGTGTAGCATCATTGTTACCATCACCCATCTCCATCACAGACCGCAGCACCTAAGGGTGCTGTTTACTTCAATTCTCATCCCCATGATCAGCGCTGTCCTTGTTTGTAATCATTGTTCATTGCATCATTTGTTCAAATCCTATGTCTGCTCCAAGTCTGCCCCCTATCCTATAGTTGATACTGTTAGCTTGGTTTGGTATTAGATGACTTTTAAAGAATCTCTTAAGTTAACTTAGTATTTATACCATTTCTCATTGACTCTCTATTTTAATCTTTAAAAATTCATGGAACCAACATCTTCATAAAGTTCCACTGGTGGGCCTGACAGTTTGAATAGTTCTCAAGTTTTGGTTTCAGAACTCAAAATGAGCCATTACAAGCTTTCTCTTGAGATCTACCGAAACGTAACACTTATTTAAAGAATTGTTGGCGTGCCAGTGGATTTATTATGGACTTGGGTTTTTTGGTGAAACAGGGTAATGTGTTAAGTGCCTAGGATGTGAAGAGTTAGTGATGCCATAATTTATTTATGTAATGTATACATTAAAATTACAAAGGAAGTCAAATCCATTCTCCCCCCCCCCCCCCCCCACACACACACACTCTTCTGTGTTATTATATTTTATTTGTTCTCTTACAAAGCTGACTTTTCTTCCAAGATGTTAGCAGCAAACAGTTTATAGTGGGATTAAGAGAATGTCTTTATAGTATCCTAGAAGAATTTTAATCAAGTTTTAGTCTTATTCTAGATTGTTAGCATAAGGAACAGTGCCGAGATTTTTTTAAAAATTGCTGTGTAGATAGAAAAAACCACAACAGGCAATGGTTGTCTTAGATTTTCAAGTTATTCAAATTACCCAAGAACTAACCAATCTCAAAGAGACAATATATCCTGATTTAAGGGCCGACCCAGTTGTTCAGATTGTAGGTAAAATATCCTGATGTAAGGGCTGACCCAGTTGTACAAATTGTCTTGTTAATTTTGAACATTGACATCCTGTCTCCTAGAAGTTAATATAGAGATCTAACCTATAGAATTACCTGAAGAGTTTCTCTTGAAAGAACCATATAATATAAACCCTGTATGACAACATTCCTAGATAATCTTTTCTCCCCACGGCTCAATTTCTGTTGTGCCTCACATATATGTTTTAGAGGTCTACAACAGACTTGTTAGCCTATGTTCAAGAGATTTTAAAGAAACTTATTCTTAGTTTTTAAAAAAAATAGATGGGAGCAACTGCAATCTTTGTCAGAAATTTAGTCATCGAATATATCAAGGATGTCGCTTATAAATTATCCAAATCTTCAGGATCTGTCTCATCGAAGTAAACCGCCGCTAACCACTACTCTCTGACTCTCAAGTTAGTTCTGTCAACTATAGAAAAGACTTTTTAAAGTTTAAATTCTTTCCCCCCCCCCTTTCCACCCTGGTTCTCTTTTAGTCTCCCTTGATTTGGATCATTTGTTTCTGTCAATTATCATCATCATCAATGTATTTCTTGTACCATGAAATTTTCACAAGAACAGTGATAAATGTTATGATATAATGCCTAGTAATGGCATTGTGATGGCAAGCTAAGAAATGGCTTACAGTTCTGGAATATTTTACATTCAGCTTACATGATACAAAGGCCGGCATTTCTTCTCCCTTACCGGGTACTTACATTTCTTCTCCCTTACCGGGTACTTACATTTCTTCTCCCTTACCGGGTACTTACATTTCTTCTATACATCTAAGTGGTGTCATGCTGCCCAAGGCTTAGAGATTTCCTAGTTAGTGGACTAGATATTGTTTCTGCATAGCATCAAACATTTGTTTTTCTTACCACCTAAGGAATTTTAAATCATTTTAGTTAAAGTGTTAATGAGATTGAGACATTTAAGTTATTATTATAATTATATATAGTATTTTTTATATATTTTTTTTTCAAAATCATTATATTCTTAGGTGTGTGGTTATAGTAATGTCAGTCTATTCTAAGGTGTGTGGTTATGGTAATGTCAGTCTATTCTAAGGTGTGTGGTTATGGTTATGTCAGTCTATTCTAAGGTGTGTGGTTATAGTAATGTCAGTCTATTCTAAGTTGTGTGGTTATAGTAATGTCAGTCTATTCTAAGGTGTGTGGTTATAGTAATGTCAGTCTATTCTAAGGTGTGTGGTTACACTAATGTCAGTCTATTTTTAGGTGTGTGGTTACAGTAATGAGTTATTAAAATGTATAAAAATACCATCAAATTCATTAGAAGCAAGGGTAATTTTTTTATTATTTCTTCCTGTTAAGTTTTTTTGTTTCTTGTAAAAAGGTCAAAAGTTGCTGTGTCTTTGTTTGATGTTAGCTCAATGTTCTCCATCTCCAGTCAATTGTCAAGTCCTATTTCATGGCCTGTCAAATATATTTCTTAGACAAAGGAAAGGGAAATAACTATAAATATACCTGAGCAGAGTAATGAAGTTTGTGGAATTTTGCAAAAAGAGTTATTCTTATTATAATAAGAGCTATTCTCACAAAATTTTCCTCAGACATGACTCATGTTCAAATTTTGCGTATTAAAAAGTCCTTTTGACTCCATTTTTTATGTGTGCTTCTTAATTATTTCTATCTGTAAGACATGTTCTATGGTGTTGACGTCATTTATTTCATAAGTCAAGCAATAGATAAATCTTAGCTTGTCTATTCCTGACACAAGAGCCACATTTAGGAAAGATCCGCCTTGTGACAGATTTAAAGAACAAAGTCAGCTCAATATGCCACAATAACAAATCTAATTTAAGGCCAGTGTGAGACATGTAATTCATTGTAAAGATACGTCAATATTTTGCTTTTCACTGGCACATTAAGTGTACACAAGATACAAGCCATGTACACAAGATACAAGGCATGTACACAAGATACAAGGCATGTACACAAGATACAAGGCATGTACACAAGATACAAGCATGTACACAAGATACAAGGTATGTACACAAGATACAAGGCATGTACACAAGATACAAGCATGTACACAAGATACAAGCCATGTACACAAGATACAAGGCATGTACACAAGATACAAGCATGTACACAAGATACAAGCATGTACACAAGATACAAGGCATGTACACAAGATACAAGCATGTACACAAGATACAAGCCATGTACACAAGATACAAGCCATGTACACAAGATACAAGGCATGTACACAAGATACAAGCCATGTACACAAGATACAAGGCATGTACACAAGATACAAGGCATGTACACAAGATACAAGGCATGTACACAAGATACAAGCATGTACACAAGATATGTGAGTTTTGGCTGGCCTATCCAAAATCAATTTTTATTTATAATTTACCATTATTAATTTATAAAACAGATTTGCTCTCAAATTTTATGGCATGGAAAGTTTTAGTTACAAAAACATGAGGAAAGATCTGCGTACTGTTATACTGTACTAATATGGACAACATACAACAGGCTATGAGTTGACTTACTCTGTTAGTGACATCTTTTCCGGGTTAATTCATACCCAGTTTGCATGTTATTTCTCACATTAAAGTTTAAAGGGGTTTAGTTTGTTATATTCTAATTCAAAATTTTAGCTTGTTATATTATAATTCAAAGTTTTATTTGCCTTCAAAGGGTCTTCATTTAATAACATATCATGAGTCCAATACAAATAAAATATCAAATAAGAGAGAAAATAAAGAAATGGGAGGGGTGGGGGTGTCCTATTTATCAAACCTAAAACCGAGTATGATAAGTAAAGCCAACAGCACAGAAAATTGTCAGACAGTTTCAGACATCAATAACACACCTCTAAATCAGCTTCTGTCCAAAAAAACAACGTTCTGTGCTGTATTAATTTTAACATGGCACAAGAATCAAATCATAGATAATCTAGTTTCCAACAATAAAGAAGGCAGAATTCGCATGTGGTTGTCAGCCTTGGTGGTGGGCGGGTAAAGGGAGGGGGGGGCTTGTTTCATGGAAATACTTAAGTCTTGTACGAGAACGCGTGATGGAACAGCAATCGGAGCTTTATTTTTTTGTACCAAGATTAATCAGTGTCATAACTTAATGGAAGGGAGCTCACTCTAACTCTAATAGAAATTGTGAGCTTGGATTTTTAAATTTTATTTTTTTGTGGAAATTAAAGCGGAAACGAAAATAAAGGATCCGCTAGCATTAGGAGAGGTTCGGGCAGGGTGGCACTTTTGTTTCCCTTGATTTAAGCAGTGGAATTTTCAGCTGTCCGCAGAGTTTTTGTGTGGAGAGATAAGAAAAAGTTTAACACTAAAATTTAATCATGGCTTGTCCAACGATAATATGTGTTCATGTGTGTAAACATGTTTCTACTTTTGTTTATAAAGTAGCAAGCATGATGAAATATCCAGATTTCACTTACATCTCTTTTTAAATCGTACTTCTTCGGATTTTCCCTTTCCATACTGAACGCAGTTGTTCCTGTTGTTCAAAAGTAGCGTAGGTAAATTTGATTGCTTGTATAGCGTAACCAGAGCCCTCTGGTGTGAAAGAAAAACTGAAGATGGGAGAGCAGAGCACTCTATTTAAATGTATGGCATTCGGGCGGGAATGTAAATCTAACGCCCGAATAACAGTAATTGTAATAGCATAAAAACCAACACAATCAACGTTTAAAAAACGTAATGGAGTGTAGGACTACAAACAAGCCTTGGATGAGCTTGGTGCTTATTGATCTGTATAGAAGTAGAAGGGGATTCTGTAACTACTGTAAGGTATAAGATAGTACATCAAATGATGGTCCACTCTTTCAAGTATCTTTCGTGATTTTTCCCCTTAAACTTAAACTTAAATCAGAACAAGATAGCAAAATCTAAAGAAAAATACCTAGATGAATAGATACAACGGGAAATTACTTGGAGTATGTCTTTCCATTCAGAAAAGTTTCAACTGTTAAAAGTAACGAAGTAAAAGAAAGAAAGAAATGCAAACTATTTCATTCATGGAAGACAGCTCAAACCCAAACTAAAGAATCAAACTATTTCATTCATGGAAGACAACTCAAACCCAAACTACAGAAACAAAATAATTAGGAATAGGATTAATGGTAAATGACCATGGAATCACTACACCAATGAATGGAGTAATTTAAATAAACAAACAGAAATGTATAAACTTTTACAGTTGTAATAATTAATAAGAATATAAAACTAAAATGCTACCTGTACTAGAATACGTCATTTCACATTTCTGTTTGGATCCATCCACCATAGAAAACATTGATGCACAAGAACTGATTCAGAAAAGGGCGGCCATATTACATTCAAAAACTGGCGAATTTTCAAAATTGACATAATTCGCCATTAGTTATTAAAATCATTGAACCCTGAAATACGAGAAGATGTGATAGCAAACATTAGGCAATTAATTTTAACTTGGAAAAACAACACAAAGATAATCTAATGCTTATACAGTCGTCAGTTAGACATAGAAACAAAAACACTTCTTATTCCGTATATATTCAGACTGGGAATAGATTGCCTGACGAAGCCAGAAAAACAACACTCGATCCATCAATGTTTAATTTAAAGCACTGTTAAAAATGCAAGACTATGCATGAACCATGAATAAGCGAAGAACGCAATAATCTTTATAGAAGGAGCGTCTGTAACTGATATGCTAGCTTTCATTATTGATAGTAATCTCATATTATTATTATTATACTAAAGGGTGGCTGGTTGAACAGAATGAAATTAATTATTCTCGTTTTGCTAAATGTAGGTATACACAGTGGCGTCGCTAGGGGGGCTGCGGTGGGGGCGGGTCGCCACGAGGGGTGACACCAGACTGTAAAATCCTATATATTCCCTTTATTTGGCATTGGAAAACTCGGAGGAGTTCTATGGGTTAAATCGTGAGGGGGTGACACCATGAGTTACCGCCCCGGTTGACACCAACCCTAGTGACGCCTCTGGGTACACATCTTTGGCGCTTCCTTATATTAAATTATATTACTTATATTTGAGGGTTTTTAAAAATGAATTCTGACCCTTTTTCATGGAATCCCTAAATTAAAAAGTGATTTTATAAAAAACTTGATTTTTGGACTTGACTTCATCTCACCTTTCTCTAAGGTAAATTATAAGTATAAGGTGGTTTTTTTTTCTTTCAGTTTGTTTGTTTGTTTATTTTTTTAAACAAGGGGGGCGACTTTGTTTGTTAATTATAAATCAAGAATATTTAAAGTCATCACTGTCATCTATAAAAATGCAAGACTTGACATAAACTGTGTATAACTGTTAGGACGCGATAATCTTTTGTATAGAAACAGATAAGATAACCGATTCGGTTATTGGGGTTTCTAAGAGAACTCTTCTTTTGTATAGAAACGGATAAGATAACCGCGTCTGCTGTTGGGGTTTCAAAGAGAACTCTTCTTTTGTATAGAAACAGATAAGATAACCGCGTCTGCTGTTGGGGTTTCTAACAGAACTCTTCTTTTGTATAGAAACAGATAAGATAACCGATTCGGTTATTGGGGTTTCTAACAGAACTCTTCTTTTGTATAGCAACAGACAAGATAACCGCGTCTGCTGTTGGGGTTTCAAAGAGAACTCTTCTTTTGTATAGAAACAGATAAGATAACCGCGTCTGCTGTTGGGGTTTCTAACAGAACTCTTCTTTTGTATAGAAACAGATATGATAACCGCCTCTGTTATTGGGGTTTCTAAGAGAACTCTTCTCACCGAGGCGCTTCCAATACTTCCATCTTTTCAGCACACACACGCGCACTCACACGCGCAAACACACGCGCGCACTCACACGCGCACTCACACGCGCACACACAAATTATCGAAGTTCAATTAAATATAATTTATATTTTTATTTATGTTATTAAAACCATATAATGAAAGCAACATTTTGATGGATTTGTTCACTCACTTTACTGTTAAAAACCCACGACTTACAAACTACACATGATTCTACAACTACAAATAACCTCAGTGACGTAGCTAGTACTTTTGACGCCCGGGGCGGTCTCCCATTTGCCGCCCTTTCTAAGTCAATGATATGATGGTTTTTATAAATTAGTAAACTCGAATAAATAATTGTAATAGAAACAAAGTAAAGGTGGGAACATTTTTACCATTAGATGCCATAATTAAGTAATCAGCCATAAAGGATGCCGCTTATGATGATATACATGTAAACAGTATTTAAAGAACAACATGTTGCTTCGCGGGAGACGTAATTCAATAGAGCTCCAATGTAAATTTAAAAGTTGGAGGGAGCGATTGATTTGTAAATGGTTGGTTGTGTAAACTGTCATCACCCGCCCACAGGTGTGGACATGCCGACTGACCCATGTGACAGCCCACAGGTGTGGACGTGCCGACTGACCCATGTGACAGCCCACAGGTGTGGACATGCCAAATGACCCATGTTACAGCCCACGGGTGTGGACATGCCGACTGACCCATGTGACAGCCCACAGGTGTGGACATGCCAAATGACCCATGTTACAGCCCCTGAAACAAATTACAAAAGTTCACCCTTTCCGTTTGCTTGTGTTTCTGTGTTTATTAACAAGTCAAGGCCTAGCAGAAAAAAATGATTTCAATAAGCTGTATATGTTGACAGTGTTCAAAATTAATAAATTAAATCGTTAATACAATACAAATGTTTCCTCCAAGCTGCACGATTGCGAGGCCGCGCAGATATCTGACAGACCCAGCACAGCAGTTTTGAATTACCGAGCAGGAAATTTAGTAAAATATTGCATAAAAGATGGGTGATGTGCAAATTTGCACACGTGTTTTTTTTAGTTGTTGCTTTTTCAACTTTGCACACGGACCAACGAATCTTGGGGGGAAATTTTATTACTACCACCGCCTCGAGGACAATAGCAATCTAGCTGCTGGGTCAGTATGACCTGACAGAACATTAAGTCCTACCACCGTCAGGAGGACAATAGCAGTCTAGCTGCTGGGCCAGTATGACCTGACAGAACATGAAGTCCTACCACCGTCAGGAGGACAATATCAATCTAGCTGCTGGGCCAGTATGACCTGACAGAACATTAAGTCCTACCACCGTCAGGAGGACAATAGCAATCTAGCTGCTGGGCCAGTATGACCTGACAGAACATTAAGTCCTACCACCGTCAGGAGGACAATAGCAATCTAGCTGCTGGGCCCGTATGACCTGACAGAACATTAAGTCCTACCACCGTCAGGAGGACAATAGCAATCTAGCTGATGGGCCCGTATGACCTGACAGAACGTAAAGTCATTGTTGCTGACATTTTGACATAATGACATGCGTTACTTTAGTGCAGACATCCAGTAAATACATATCTAGATGACTAATAAGTATTTTACATCATGCTTATTTTCAATCTGAAAATACGGCATTTTAGCTTAAAGGGGGGGGGTATTTAAAGATTTCTTACGTCATATTTGAGGGGGGGGTGTCTAAGTTTTTATGACGAAGTGTGACAAAAGAAGGGGGGAAATCAACGAAAATCGCGTGACGTCATTTATGAACGAACCCTTTTTTAACATAGAAATTTGAATATTTTCATATTCTTGACATAAATGTCAATAATTTTCAGTAAAATAGACAAATTCAAGTTATTTAAACATTTCTTTAATTGGGTAGGGGAAACATTTTTAATGAAAAACCTTATTTTAATGAAAAACACAAATTATTTGTTCTACTTAATTGCAATATATACAAAATTAATGAAATTGTTTATAACTTACACTAGAATATTTTTCTAAGAACTGAAACAGCGAGAAAAATTACTACATACAAGTTAAACACAATATTTGAACCACCAGGCCATGTAGATACTTGTTCACGCATCATTCTACGCATGTCGAAAATCCATGCAATTACTGTAGTGGCGATATTAATAGTATTTTATTCAGCCCAGCGGTGATGTGTTTTGTTTTGAGTGTCTGTGTGTTGTTTTCATTTAAAAAACGTTTTTTTTGTGAAGTATACCACTTTTCCCAAACAAACCAGTACCACTTTTTAGTGCTTTTAAATTAAGTAAAGATTATCTGTTAGTTATAAAAACCAGTATGTAGTCAAACAAATGTAAGAATCCGTAAATTTCGACTGGAAAGTACGAATATTTTTGTTCCAGCCGGGTTTTTCCTTTTCAAAAGAAAAATTGCGCTTGTCGGAAATGGCTGTACTTTTCAAATGCTGCCCTCAAAATGTGTACCCCCCGGGGCGGACCGTCCCCACCCCCACCCCCTAGCTACGCCACTGAATAACCTAGAACAAGAATTGAACAAAAAATAGACAAGTGTTGACCTGACTTTGTTCACACATTTTAAGTATGTCAGTTATTTTTCTTTTAATGGATGACAATTGAATCTTAGAACTTGGTTATCACGGCAACCTGTAACAAATGTGTCATTTTAAAAAATAGAATTCTTTACACCGTATAATTATAATAATTTACACACATTTAAAGCAATCACATTTTATCATTATTTTAATAGAATGCTTCATTCATATTTAACATATACAAAAACAGCAGTAGAAAAATTAGTTTTAAAAATTGCGATAGAAAATTAGAAAATTTATGTGTAAAGGTTAGGAAAAAAAAGTTTCTGCAGCAGAGATGTTTTGTTGATTTGAATTTCCGGAGTTGTCGTTTCTCATAAACGTCCGATGGGCCTGGCTAGTGTTAGCACGAAGAACACGACAGCAACCTGAACTGTTTGTGGGCCATATTTCCACGTAGCTGTTGGTAAAATAAATAAACAAGTTGAGTTTATTCATCATAGATCAGAGACTAACAAAATAGAACATACGTTACAGTTAAAGATGATTTTATTCATTTTAAATTTAACCCAAAATAACCTACTTTTATGTACCTATATTTCTTTTTTTTTTTTCCATCGCAGTTGTACAATTGTAGTGGAAAGATGATCTTACTCTAATTTAAAACATAGTACAATTTATTTTCTAGGGCTGGTAACGATTAATTTAAATTTAAGCGTTAATTCCTTTGAAAAATTAACGATTAATTTCAAGATTTAATCGTCATTTTATCTTAAAGCAATCATCTCAAGGGAAATAACAAAAACGGGTAATTGAGATTTTTTGTTTTATTAAGTTATTTCCCCTGTCTCATAGACCTAGAAAAAATATTTTGAACTTTTTAAACTGCTGTGGACTGTTGTCCTATGTTCTTAAGCGATATAGATCCTGTGAAATGGGCATTTATATATATTTTTTTTTTTAAAATTAATTATTTTTTAATAAATTGAAAAAATAAATAAATATCTTATTAAATTTTAATCGAATTTTTTACGATCAATCCATAAATTAATAGTTAATTTCCGCAGCCCTAATATTTACATATCTAAAATGTACATTTGTCAACATGTAGTTAGTTCTTAACATGTTTTTTTTTCAACAAACATCCAGATGAACATCAAATAAATCATCACTGCCGTAAACTAAATAATGAATGTGTGTATACTATCATAAACGTACATTCGTGTACATCATATAAAATTGTACAATGAATATTAAATGTGTATGTACATCATATATAATTGTACAATGAATATTAAATGTGTATGTACTATAGATTTAATGAAATAATCTGTGTCTACCAACCACCGAGTGTGTAAGACATGCAATGATAGTCACGGTTTTTTATGGGCGAAGTCAGCTCGCCTTGTGTGTAACCAACTCAAAGTGGACTTTCCCTATCATATCACGAGCTTGTTGAGATGACTTGTTGTTTCAACTGTCGGGGGTCCATGTTGTAGTTGTAGTTGTACATTTGATTGTTGTTTCAACTGTTGGTGATCCATGTTGTAGTTGTACATTTGATTGTTGTTTCAACTGTCGGGGGTCCATGTTGTAGTTGTACATTTGATTGTTGTTTCAAGTGTCGGGGGTCCATTGACACGATGCGATCCACTTGTTCTTATAGTCAGTGTGTTGAGCTCTATCCCAACACGTAAGTGTCTGCCTCACTGAGAACATGGCTGATCATGCTGACTCTGGTCTTACATGTAATACACACATATGGTGTTTGTTTTTTTAAAGTAAAGTCCCATCTCCGATGGTCGTAAGGGATCCTAATGTTTCCATTAGAACTTTCTAGGAGCTTGGAAGACCTTGGTGGGTGCACCGACTCCCTTGACAAGGACAGTGCTAGCAGTAAATCAGAAATTAACTGATCAGTTCCTGACTACAATAATTGTATTTTAAAATTCTCTCTCGTATAGTATAGTCAAATAAGACAGCATTCACATTTCAGGAGTTTATTGACGTATAGACCAGTACAAAAAAAACAACAACTAAGTTTAGAAATATTAAGTAAATTTAGATTGACCTTGAAATGGTTGTATTTTTAAAACTAACTCTGGCACATTTCAGGAGTTAATTGACGTTTAGACCAGTACTGACCAGTGCAAAAGAAACCTGTAACTTTAGAAGTATTTAGATTGACCTTGAAATGTTTGTATTTTGAACACTAACACTGGCACGGCAAAAAGGATCCACCCACGAATGTTCTCGCTGATAATTTCTGTTCTATTTCCCAAAACCCACTGGAGCTCAAACATGATTTCTGTGGACCTGCAGGTTAATGGGTTTTATTTTTCTGAAACTTGACGTTAAGGCCGTAAGAGCAACGCAAAAATGAACATTTGCTTCAATAGTTTGAGATTTGACAGATGACACCTAAGAGATGACATTTGTTGTTTGTGCCCGAAGGCTTCAATGGGGCACATCCGGGAACACAAGTTCATATTGTTATACACGTTATTTGTGGTTATAAATCTTCTAGGCGCAGAAAAATTGGTAACGTAAATTTAGACTCTTTTTAAAACTGGATGTGTTAAACGAAATACGCCTGGTACTGGTACACATTCGTTAGGATGATTGCAGATTCGACTATATAATAGCCAAGTCCTTTGGTCAATATATTCTTTGCTAAATTTCAGTACAAGATCTGGATTTCCCTTTGCCCTGTAACATTTTCATTCTATTTTGATACCTTGTCTTTTACAGACGCTCCTTCTATACAGAAGATTATTGCGTCCTATGTTTATCTATGGTTTGGGTCTAGTGCTGCACTCTTATTAGAGTTTTAAAATTTAGATGATGATAAAGTATTGGCTTTCCTGGTTTCTTCAGGCAACCCATCCCACGTCCGAATACCGGACGAAAATAAAGAAAACTTGCATGTGTTTGTTCTTGCATATGGAATAAGAAAGGTGTTTTTATCTTTATGTCTATCTGAGGGTTGTATTAAGTTATGTCTGTGTTGTATTTCTAAATTAGAATTAATACACACTAGACGGGACATACCAATGAATAGCCACATTAGGAGAGTTTTTTTTTTTTTTTTGAAGAGTTTAAAGACTTTCTTGAAACTGAATATTTGGTTAAGTTCTTCACGGCAATGCTTTCGTTACAGTTACAGACATTTACATTACACTTACACACCCTCTTGCAAACACCTACTCCCGCTATTAGTTGGCCGACTACAAACTTTATATCCCAGTAATCAGTGTAGTAAAAATTGATGTGTACAAAAATGTGTGCAACAATGGACTTTCTTGACATGGCTGATGAATCCAACGAGATTACTGAACAATTGAGATGATTTTTTTTAGATGGTGCTACAATTTCTCAGGGTAATTACCTCCCGTTGAACAGGGCGTTTCAGGCTTAGCGGCGGCCACAGTTACATTCTTCAGACGAGGAGGCCTGAAAAGAATTGTAAAAAAAAAAATTAAAAATTAAGACATAATTTATTTTTTTTAAAGGTTAGTATATATTTCGTAAGTTATTCTTTATTATTGTAGCTAGCTCTTGTTAAATTTATATTTATTGTTGGCAGCTTCCAGAGAATGTTTTAATGCGCGAGTTACTAGCACTTGTGAAGCACGTATTTCTGTGAAGAACGTAATTCTGTGAAGCACGCATTTAACACGTTGCCAGACCTGAGACTCGCGTTACTTCGTAGAATGATACGGGAGAAGAAAGGGGCGGGGTGTTGCTCCCAAAGTAATAGTCTAAAAATCTAGTCCCAAACTTATAGTCTACAGATCTAGTCCCAAACTTATAGTCTACAGATCTAGTCCCAA
>MUZC01001686.1:913144-928247 GCA_002072015.1 Radix auricularia
TTAACCCCCCCCCCCCACCCCGACCACCACTCTTCAGCCAGTTTACTATACACCATTTAAATTTCTAATGACTTAATGTTATTTTGGGTGCGAAAATTGTATTTTAGTGGACATACGGGAGTGGGGAGAAACTAAAATGCTATAAAAGGGGAGGTAGTTAGATGATTTGAGATAACTCTTGACCTGCATGTGATATAAAATGTTTATTATCTGGGAAAATGATTGCGTACACAATTTTTTAAAAACTTTTTTCATAAAGGACTTTTTTGCTGCAATTGAAGCCGAAATTAATGTACAAACATTCAGCTAAATTAGACATCGGATATTAAGCCGATAGTGTGATAAAAAACTGAAACACAAAATACGAAACCTAAGCAAACTAATAAAACAAATCTTAATAGACTGTTCCTCATAATTTCAAAGAATGACGTCACTTACCTTTTCCCCACACATCCGTTTCCAATGAACTGTTTCATCATCTCCAGCGAGGCTCTCGGCTGGTCGTGCGGTGTCTGATGACCCGCCCCTTTGACCACGACACGACAAAACTGACCAGTCTTTGAGTAGAACCCCCTTAGTTGACCCTCTGACGACCACCAGGTTGACCGATGGCTGGCGTTGTATTCTGCCTGGTGCTGCCAAGGAGTCGTCAAAAGTGCGGACTCGACCATGACGGAGCTGACGACGACGTCATAATCGCCGGTGAAGATGAGCACCTTGTACTTGTTCATCAGCTCCGCCAGCTCGGACTTGAGGCTTCTTAGGATGTCCCAACCTAACTTGACTCTGACTTCGCTGCTCCAGGCATCAAAACTTGTGTTACCCGCGTGTACGATGTCCCGAATTAGAGGCACATTCAAACATGATTCAAGTGATGCGTAACCTGCACGTTTTCCAAGGACGTAGTTGTCGTAACTTTCGAGCCCCAGATCTCTAAAAACTGCATCTAGAAACTTCTCTTGTTTAGTGTTGTTGAGTTTGCCGGCGTGAAACTGTTCAATAATACTTTGTATTTCTCGGTTGTGCTGTACCTTCTGAGCATGGCTCACCATCCCAACGCTGTAGAGGTAATCGTTGAAAAACAAACTTTGAACGGGCGGGTCGTAAAATGGACCGCCAAGATAGATCCCTGTTAAAGGTATGTCTGTTAGGTTACCCTTACGTTGTTGGTGTATGTAGTAAGCGATGCTGGGGACGTATTTGCCTGCGTAAGATTGGCCGCCTATGTACAGTTCCCTCTGCTTGTATTCCGGGAACATTTGGTAAAACTGCTCTATAAAGGAATAAAGATCTTTACTTATAGCTTCTTGAGTTGCCCTGAGACCGGCGTCCCCGCTTTCAGTAAAGCTGAAACCTGCATTCACTGGGTTATCTATGTACAACATGGCAAACGGATCCGCCCATGAATGTTCTCGTTTTTTAATGCCTATGCCGTCCCGATTCATGTAAGATCTCCATTCCACTTCCAGGGGTCCATTCTCCCAGAAGAGGCCCAACATTGAGGACACACCAGGCCCCCCGTTTAACCATATCAATAATGGGGCGCTGGAGTTAAGTGCTGATGGGAAGAACCAAAAAAACAAATGGTTCTTTAATTTTTTGTCAACGGTAATGAACCCCGAATAGCTTGTTTGAATATCTAGACCTAATCTCTTTTTAATGTCCACGCAGCTGAGACCTCTTGCCTCCTGGGTTTGTCCCCTCTCCAGATACGGTGTTAGAAATAATGGATCAGTTGCTGAAACACTCTGCAGCCATGTTGACAACACGATCAGGCCGGTCGCCAGTGTTGCGTGAGGGAGATTCATTCTTAAAGGATCTGTTGAAAAATATGTACACTTTTTTTTCTAAATTTCTAATTAACTTGTGTATGTTTCTACATAATTCATCAATGTAACTTTCTTATAGTCCTGATGAATTTATCCTTGACTGTTAATCCTATTTGTGTGTCGACCAATCCATGTCTTGTGACTGTTTTAGTGTTTGGCCTTGGTATACAGTTGCCTCAAGATCTATTATATTATATAGTGTAGACTGTAAAGTTTTGAGCCCAATGCGGCCAGCGATAAAATTTTAACTGCCCTGCGAGCTTATCTTGAAAAAGAAACACTATGAGCTGTTTTGAATACGAAATTTAAAAAGCTGATGAAATTTTATTGATTACCGAAAAAAAAAGGAGAAAAAAAAGGCCGATTAAAAATTGTACAGTCATTGATACCTTTTGATGACTTCTGATGGCAAAAATCGATGACGTAAATTTGTTCGATTTTTCTTGGTTTTTCTAAATCGAGACGTATAGAATGTGACATCGATGTACAAAAAATGTTAAGACAGACTTTAATGACCATTTTGACACATGCTCCGCTATTTTTATATCGTTGTAAGGCACGCAGTATAAAGTTAACATTTGTATTCTATAACTTTGCCATTATACAATTTTAGTCATTTCACATAATAAATTATTATAAGATAGTTTTTTTAAGGGTAGTGAGTATCGCCTCGTGAGGACGACCCAATATGCGGCTGCATACGCGCTCGTCCATTTCCGGTTATTGCTATTCTTAGTAACATTTTTTTATAAGGTTAAAAATGTCAATGATGTTTGTGTGGCTGTGTGGTCGAATTGATATTAAGACAGTATGCTACATCGCAGGACCGTGGTTCCATTCCTTACTGATGCCTAATTTTTTTATTTCTTTTTTATTAAACAATACTACATGAATTGATAATGAATAGGATTTTTTTTTTAAATGGTTGGTTTTGATGTTAGGTTTAGGGATAGACTTTAATTCTAGGGTTACCTTAAGTGATAATGATAGTTTTTAGGGTTTGGGCTAGGTTTAGTGATAGTTTTTAGGGTTTTGGGTTAGGTTTAGTGATAGTTTTTAGGGTTTTGGGTTAGGTTTAGTGATAGATTTGAGAGATTGTTTGAATACACATATATAATCGGAGGTTCAATGAAAGGCGCAGTGAATACTTGTAACTCTTCAATTTTATAAACATCATTTTATAAACAATGTTACTAAGAATAGCAATAACCGGAAATGGACGAGCGCGTATGCAGCCGCATATTGGGTCGTCCTTACGAGGCGATACTCACTACCTTTTTTAAGTGTCAAAAATAGCGACAGTAGTGCGCTCCCTTGGTTCGCCACAAAATATACTCATTACAATTACAATTACAACTAGATCTACAATATTTTTAATTATTGAAAAGAAAACAACGACAAACACATAATTTTTAAGGCTTGTAAATCTGCCTTAAACTTAAAGTATTTCATTTTCGGATAATCCTATGATGAGTCCGCGCATGTTTTTATTTCATGAAGTACATCCCTCTAATAATAAAAACGTTCACATACAATGTCATACTTTTAGCTAAAGAAAGAAGACCAGAGTCAGAGTAAGAAATGTATAATTGAAATAATGAACTATCCTAAAATCTGTCAAAGTTTCTACAGCCAAAACTCAAACACCACAATGAGCTTAATTTTTTTTTAAACTAATGCAAATGAAATGTGTAAAACCGTGTGAAGGAAGTAGTGTAAGTAAGTGACAATGATGTAAGTGATAATTCAAGTGTTTTATCCGTCCCTGCTATGCAAACGAAGATTTATGTATGTGCTTAATTCAAACAAAAAATAACAAATTCCAACAATATACATGGACTTATTCAATATTAGTCGTTAGTATTTGTGAATATTTGCAATTACCATTAAATGAGCGAGATTGAAAAAATGTTCAGTGTATAAATATAAACTTCATAAAATCAGACTAAGTCCTGCCACGAGAAAACAGAAAAAGGAGATTAATTTTGGGCAAGAACAGTTTTACCGAATGTAACTGAAGGGAGAAAGTGGTGGCTTTTTTCGGTGGATTATTTTCCTGATATAGCATCAATACGTTCCTTGTTGCCCTTTGTTTAGTAGCATAAAAGCATCGAATTTTTCAAAAATTGTGACAATCACATGAATACATACGGAACGGAATAAGCGTATCTGACTTCACAATAAAGAGCTCAATTATTTTTAGCGCATTTTCGAGAAGTCGAATGCGCTATTGCACCCGTTTTGTCCGTCCGTCTGTCATCACCCTATATCTCAGCAACCATAAGTCCTAGACCCATGATGTATATATGTTTTTTGTATGTCCTGACCTGCCATTTGTGCATCAACACTCAGTTACTCCATCCGTTAAAAAACCCCGTTAAAACTACCAAAAAACATTGCGAATCGAGAGATAACACTGGCGCAGGCAACGGCCGCCATTGCCGGAAGTCTTAGTATTATCAAAAGTATTAGGTTTTTTTTGTTGACGTCATTAGAATATGTGTAAAAGTTTAGAGAGTTTTACGTCATCATTTGTGGTGACTTCAATCAAGATCTCAGCGGCCCAGGGGCAGAAATTGAAAACTTTTTCGAAACAAGCTTCAACATTCAACTACTTTCACCAAGATTGGCAACCACGATCTATCAAACAACAATTGACGGAGTATTTGGGCGATTAGCTGATTACAATTTAGAAGGTTTCATTTATGAGTCCTATTTCAGTGACCACAAACCACTTGTAGTAGGATTAAAGAGAAAATAAAAAAATTTAAAATGTAAAGAAATGACTTTTAAATAAAAAAAAAAATTCAGGTATATTCATTACACAAGAAAATTCATAAAAATATGTCTAAAATCTAAACACAATTACTGATTACTACATAATGCTGATATCTAACATAAGTACTGATACATAATACGAAAATGCGCTAACACGTCCTGAGTTCCAAAAGGGACCAGGCTTAACATGATTTTTTTAATGAATTAGTAACCTTCTGGAAAAAGTTTTTTAAAAATTTAAAAACTAATAAATATATTTAAAAAGTGATTTAAAAAATAAAAGAATTTTGATGTTAATTATGTCCTTGCACAACAGAATTTCGCTTCCCACGGCCAAAGATAAAAAAAATGAAATATTTTAAAACTGATACAATTTTTTTCAAAGTACGCTCCCGTATCCAGTGTCATTTTGTGAAATGGTTTTTAAAATAATAATTCACTTACATGTCACTTCAAAGTGCCAGTGTATGTTTTTATGTCTGTGTGATGTGTGATTGTGTGTGTGTGTTTGTGTGTGTGTGTGAGTTCATGTCTGTGTGATATGTGTGTGTATGTGTTTATGTCTGTTTGAATTATTTTTTTTCCTTTAGAGCCTACATCAAGCTGCTACAGACAGCCAGACAGACAGACAGACAGACAACCAGCCAGACAGCCAGACAGATAGCCTGACAGACAGACTAACAGACAGACAGCCAGACAGCGAGACAGACAGCCAGACACACACACAAACACATACACACACAATTAACAACCTCGGGGATTTCACACAAAAAACTAATATTAAAACCCGTGACCTGGGGGTCAACTGGTACAGGAACTCAAAACTTAAACATGCTTTAAAACTTACTTTGTCTGACTTGAAAGATCTTGGTGTACAACTGCTTTGCTAAGATCTGAAATTAAAAATAGATTTTTAAAAATATCATTTTTTCATAGCAAATATTTCTTAAATTTCGTTAAGTGAAGACAGTTTAGTTTTCTAGAAGTCACCTATTGAAGGTAAAAGACAACTCATAATTACAATACAATAAGTTCAATAAGTCAACGACTACCGTATATCATTTGGGGGAAATAATATAAGGAGCAAATGATGTGGTTTATCCAAATAGACCTCTAACATACAAGGAGCAAGTTATGCAAATAGACAACTAGCTTTAATTATTAATAGATGGATCTGAAATGTGTCGTGGTGGCTCAAACATTAGTTTGTGTATTATCAGGCTTAGTCAAGAACACACAGATAAACCTACTTTTGTACTTCTGGTGACAGCTGCACGTACTTACTTGGGGTGGTTACAGACTTTCAGGTCTTCTGCGTTGGGCACATCGGAGAAGGGATGTCACTACAATCTGAGATCACTCTATTATATATGCACACATGTTTCGTGGGCATTGAAAGCTTTGATTGTTTTATTATTAGAGCTTTCAATTCTAACACGCAATACAGCAATGGTTATCAAAGCTCTAACAATAAAACAATCTTTCACGACAGTCGAGACAGAGATGAAGGGTTAAAGGAAGTTGCTCAAAATATGGCTACATTGGTCTTGACGTCATACACCAGTCGTTGAAAAGGGGTTTTGTCTCAAAAGAGCGAGTGAAGTTGATTCTTATGCGCATAACATTTTAGTTTTCTGATTAGTATATAGCTGACTGTCGGGGAAATAGTACAGAGCTATTGGGGTTTCCCTGACATGTCAATGTTGTTACTTGTGTTTGGTGCGGTGCGGTGCGCACGGTATGAAAGGTATGACGTAATAGTGTGAGCGTGACGTAGTGAAGGCAGTTTTTGTGAGCGAGTGATAGGTCGTGTTTGTCCGTTTGGTCATAAAAAATAACCCAGACAACGACGTAACACTGACTTGTACGTCACACATTTTGGTTTTTTGTTAAATCAAAAATAATCCAGGGAATAACCGAATAATGCTGACATGTTAGCTAGTTAAAATGTGATTGGATGATGTGGTCACGTGCCATTCTATAAATGTCATCAAGCAAATTTGATGACTTTTGATTTTTTGATTCTCACCCCTCTCAATTTGTTTTATATTTTCACCAATTCGTGTCAAACCCCCCCCCCCCAACACCAACACCCCCACCCCCACCAATGCCCCAATAAAAACATTTTTAAGTTAAATGTTTTCCACAAACAGTATAACAGTCGTTAGCCATGAAAGATGGGAACGCCACGGGCGGCAATTTGTTCGGGGTGAAAGATGCCTTGTCTGTAATTAACTTCTAGGAATAAGAATATTTTAAAAAATCTGGAGGTTTTTTTTAATAACCCAAAAGCCAAATAAGAAATCATTTTTAAAAATAAAGTAACTTTCCAAAAATATTTCAACGTTTCTGCTGCCAAGACTTCAAACTAAATATTGGATATAAATTATCTGATACCAATGCTACTGAACTGAAAAACAAAGTGACTTTTAAATAGAGTGAGAACGTGACATCTGGTAACATATTTGATTTTTCAAATTTGACAACCGCTTCTGTTAAAGAAGTAAAATTTACCATTTTTAACTTCAGCCAATCGAATGCCTTAGGCGGCACTTTGTTGGGGGTGGAAAATTCTTCGTTGTTAATTAGCTTCTAATTATGAAAAACGTTATAGGCCTAATACAGTTCAATGAAATAAAAGAAAATTCGGGGTAAAGATTAATAAAAGAAATAAAGAAATTATATTAAAAATATTTAATGGTTTCTAATACCAAAATTTCAGACTCTATAATGAATCTGAAGTATTCTGATACTAATGCTACTGAACTGAAAAGCCAAGGAGCTAAAGTAGTTTAGGAACATGACACTGGTGTGACGATACCAATAGTTGAATCAAATTTGTCAGCCGTTCATCTAGTAGAGGCAACAAATTGATGCCTCCGTTAAATGCCAACAACAAATAAAATTTTAACATACATGGACTAAACTGATACGAATAAATACTCGTACCTTAAGGTGATAATTTGCTATTACTATAACTGAGCGAGATCAAGAGAGTTTCCAATATTAACAGGAAAGACACAGTCCTTACACCGAAGCAGAGATGAAACGGATATTGCGAGAAAGATGTTAAAGTAGGTCTAAGTAAGCTACTGGGAGTAATTGCGTGATTAAATGGCTCATTATGATTATCCAAAACCATCATTATTTTACATTATAAGACTTTTTTGTTGCATAAATTAAAAAAATTAGTGAATAAAATGCTCATCTAACGGAATGATAAACTGACATAAAATCAATATGTCTAAATAGCCACAAATAAACAAATGCTTAACTTTATCAACGTTTTTACAAATTTGGAAGGAATCAGAAATCGGATGGAGAATGTAGAACAGCAATACTTTGTAAAAGAACGAAAACAAAGTGGCAGTAAGTTCTTGTTAAAATGTGTTACCTGGCAAAGTATAATTTTACTTTTCGCCGTCACAGAGAGTACAGTGTTAGTAAAAATATTGGCAATATTCTGGAACTGATTCATCTGCTAGCTAAGTATGATCCGATTCTATGAGAACAACAAGTGAAAATCGTTAAAAATGTGTCACCTCAAATTCAAAAAGAGCTCATTGCAGTTTCAGTAGATTAAGTTTGCCAGTTATTTCAGTTACAAGAGACCTAATATTATTTCATTGTCTTTGATAGCTCTCACAATATTTTAAATAAGGATCAAACTATTTCAGTTGCGATATATCTAAAAATTGAACATTAGAGAGAAGCCTTAAAATTAGGGCTGTTATCGATTAAATTAAATTTAATCGTTAACTTTTGAAAAATTACCGATTAATTAATTGATAATTTTGTTAAAGCTAAATATAAACATTTATGACATCATAAACTGAAAATTTCACGTGAAGTAAAAAAAAAACACCTGGCAATTGATTTTTTTTTATTGCGTTATTTTTAAAACTTATTTAGCAATAAAAATAAGTTACATAACGTATTAAAGTTTAGGCACTTGGATGAAAATTTCTAATTAATTTTAAAATATAAAAGTAATACAGCTATATAGAAATTTGATGATTAGCAAATACATAAAGATAATATTTTTATTTCAAGTGGTTCAAAAGTTATCATTGTCTTTATAATAATTACTTTTTTCACTATGTTGTTTTCCTGTACATTTTGTGCCCTTTTATGGCATTTTTAAAAATGTAAATAACTTAAATATGTAATTTAATGTAAGTTAAAAAAAAATAATATTGTAAGGAGATATATTTAAATATAAATAGTTCAATATAATGTCAAAAATTTAAATTTTGTTATTGTTAATTAATTAAAGTCAATGTTTTTTTTTTAAATTTCATTGTCCTTATCAAACATGTTATTTTAAAGTTTACTCTTTCAAAATCTTTTTTTCGAATGGAGAATTTTGTACGAAAAGAAACTAACTATAATTAATTATTAATTATTGATTAATAAATCGAATTTTTTAAAAACATTTCCTTAATTTTAATCACTATTTTATCAATTAAAATAATTCTAATCGATAAAAAAATACCGATTAATCGTGAAATTAATCGGTAATTTCCGCAGCCCTACTTAAAATCTTTGGAATCTTTTAAAGATTTAATTTAAAACAAATAATGAATATGCCTACAACATTTCTGAGATGATTATAAATAAGCTTAAAGCCGGTGGTCTCCAACTACAGAGGCCCGATGTGTGTTGACACTTTTTCATGGCTGGACAGTATACAAGAGTTCAAGAAATACTTAAAGACTCAAATCTCAATGACAGTGTACAAGAGCTCAAGAAAGTCTTAAAGACATCAATGGCGGTATACAAGAGTTCAAGAAAGACTTAAAGACATAAATCTCAATGTCAAATTAAAACTTTGCTCAAACAGTTCAACAAACCTCATTTGTTTACATGCTGATGTAACTGAAAAACGTTTTATCTATTTTCGGTACATTAAAAAATTGTTTGGCATTCTTGTTCATGTCACACCATAATGACGATCTAATTTTTGCTCTTGTAAAGGCAATAAACAGACTTAAGGACATTATTTACCTAAAGGAGTTAATTTTGGGGTTATTTTGAAAGCTATAGCAGTACTAACAAAGTCAGGGAAAACAATAATACGCAAATAGGCGGAGGAACTTTGCTGGTCATAATGAAATCTTATAACTATTTTTTTTAGAAACATGAAATTTATGAAGTCAATGATGCCCAAAATTCTTTACCAAAAATGGGCTGAAAATGCTTATAAGACTCAACTTACTGAAAGACGTTTCAGATACTTAAAAAGATTCTTTGACTTTTGCTGAAACTTTATGCCTTGTCATTTTAATTGAACTTTCCAGTCCAAGAAAGACAGAGCACATTTGTTAGCTCCAGTCAAAGAACGAGAGAACACATTGTTAGCTCCAGTCAAAGTACGAGAGAACACATTTGTTAGCTCCAGTCAAAGTACGAGAGAGCACATTTGTTAGCTCCAGTCAAAGTACGAGAGAGCACATTTGTTAGCTCCAGTCAAAGAATGAGAGAACACATTTGTTAGCTCCAGTCAAAGTACGAGAGAACACATTTGTTAGCTCCAGTCAAAGTATGAGAGACCACATTTGATAGCGATCGAAGTAGACATGTGACAAGGCGAGAAGAATGTGTTTTCATCATACCATGAGTTTAATATAGAAATTCTTGGTAGGTTTTTTATTGTTACAGATTTTGGAAAACAGAAATAATTTTCGGACACCAACATTTCCATGGGACTTTGAGAAATTTGCCATCAAACAAGTGTAATCTAATTCAAAGTATCTCAAAGTAGAACACGTAATATATAGTAGAATAATTAAACCACCTTGACAAATATAATGCCATATGCTCACATCAACACGGCTTTAGAAAAAAAAAGAGAGATTATGTGAAGCACAAAGATTAAAAAAGAAAAGAAATAAATAAATTCAAAATATTTCATTCATGGAAAAGATCTAACCCAAACTAAAGATGCAAAATACTCTGGAGTCATAATAAATGAGAAAATATCATGGAATCCCTATGTCAATGAAGTTATTAAAAAATCAAACAAAATCTTAGGCTTTATAAAAAGAAACTTTTACAAATGTAATAAAGATATAAAACTAAAATGCTACCTCACCCTGGTGAGACCTGTACTAGAATATTCATCTTCTGTGTGGGGCCCACACACCAAAGAATACGTTGAGAAAATAGAACAAATTCAAAAAAAGAGCTGCCAGATTCATTACTGGAGAATATTCAAAACTGAGAAGACTAACACCATTAGTTAAATCATTAAACCTTGAAACACTAGAGGATAGAAGAACCAAGAGTAAATTAGTAATTATACATAAAGTAATTAATTCTAATTTAGAAATAGAATTCTACAACACAAAGATAACTTAAAACAACCCTTGGATAGACATAGGGATATAAACACCTTTCTTATTCCTTATGCAAGAACAAACACATGCAAGTTTTCTTTCTTCGCGTCCGGAATTCGGGCGTGGAATGGCTCACCAGAAGAAACCAGGAAAGCTATCAATTTAGCAACGTTAAAACCAGTGGCGTAGCTAGGGATATGGGGGCTCAGGGGGCTTGGCCTCTTTCGGGGTCCATCATTTTGACCGATTATCGCGTAACATATAATATTTAATGTAAAAAAATATTTTCAGACACTCTTTTGGGAGCCCACCTCAAGTTGGTGCCCGGGAGGATTTTCAAATTTGGACCCCCCTAGCTACGCCACTGTTTAAAACTCTATTAAGAATGCAGTACTAAACACAAACCATAGATAAGCGTAGGATGCAATAACCTTCTGCATGGAAGGAGCGTCTGAAAACAGATAAGATGAGATACGATAAGATAAGATAAGATATAATGTCATGCAAGCAATATTTGTCCTCTAGACTCAAGGGTAAAAAAACAAATAGAGGAACTCAGCTAACTTGATTTTTTTCATATCAGAGTTACCGTGCCTGGTATATTGTAATGCCAGCAACGACAGAGGCTTCTTTAATATAAAGTTAATTTTTAAACGTAATAACGATCAACACTGAATACACCAAGATTGACTAATATTTTGCTGTTTCGATTATTGGGCATAGCATGGCTGACAACTTTGATGCCACGAGGAAAAGCAGGAAATTTCAATTTTCAACGATTTCAACAAGAAATTAAATCTTTTCTAACACCAACATAAAAATAGATATGGTATCCTGATTATTCCTTTAATGAAAAGGTATCTCTTTGTTATACAGTGGGGCTGGGCTGCGGTAAAACTGGTTTCCGCCCTGGGTGCCACATATCCATGCTACGCCCCTGTTACCTAAGAACTCATATCCGATTGTTATCAACTTTATGCACCAAGAACCAGACAAAAAATTAGTATGGCAATGCCAGCAGCTATTGCTGCCTTTTAAAAATACAGTTATGTAATTTAAATAGAACCAGTTTTCGTTTTTAAGACATTTGTTTTTCCTTAATTACTTTCATGTGGCATTCTGCGTTTAAAGATTAAAAGCTTATAATATGTTTTTAATATATCAATTTAAACAATACTTCCGTCGTTTCCCTGATCCTTCCACCCCTACCCTCTCCCACCCACAGCCCACACAGATTCTTCCACAAGTTTTCGCTCCACCTCACTGTACCGAGTAGAGCGAGTTCATTACATCCATTACCACAGTTGTAAAATGTAGCTACGAACCAGAAACCTTTTTTTTTTTCAATGAGCGTCAGTTCAGTAGAAGACTTTTCAACTTCACATTTCTGCTCCTCTTTGTTTAATAACAACTGATGTTGTAGAAGTTTAAAATAGTTACACTAGTTGTTTCAGAGATTTATGGATTTCTTTTTTTCTTTTTTCTAGATGCCCGCGGTGTAGCATACGCCGCAGAGTTGCTCATAAATAGTGCAAAAAAATGAAGGGGGGGAGAACAGACAAAAACTACATCACGGAGAAATCAGAACAACGCGAATGAACATCCGTGTGGCGAAGTCATGGGGGTCATCCATATATTACGTACGCAAGCATTTTGCGTATGGATGCGTACGGGGGAAGGGGGGGTCTCCACTGAATACGTAAGTAAGCACATACAATTTAATTTGCATAATAGTAAGCCTAGTAACGTAAACCGCTCAGACTGCAAACGGCATCCGTGACTGACTGACTTCAAGACTCATATCCAATAATGTTTTATAATTAAATGCAAAGGAAATTCTGAACTTTTAATTATTTAAAAGTAATTAATATTTGATTCAGACCAAACATTCACACATTGCTAAAATATATCCGTCGGATTTATTTAAATTCTTTAAATTAGTAGACGTTTTCCGCCTATTGTTGTCTGAGCCGTTATATAAACATAACGGGATATAACCCATATTTTCTTATTGAAAATTAGTATGTTGCAAATTACTTTATATCATTTAAATATGTATTTAGTAAGGCTGCACTCTAATATCGTTAACACGTGTGAAGCCATCGAAGACGTCATTAAATAAATTGAAGAAATCAAATATTTTAGAGGAACTTTTATTTAAAGTTGCGCTTTTTGATGTGACGTCATATTTCTTAAACACCCCCTCACCCTCTTCACACATTGTCGCAAATGCTTGACCCCACCCCCTTAGGTGCGTGACGTCATTTACGGACTGTCCCAAAGAGTAAACCGAATATATTTTGACTCTGGCTTAAAAAGTAATTTTTCAACCGGTTGGGTTGGGGGGGGTAGCGAATTTGTACGTACGCATTGGGGGTGGGGGGGTCCCGAAAATGTACGGAGTGCAACAGGGGGAAGGGGTTACGAAAAATTCGACTTTTTTGCGTATGTAATTTATGGATGGCCGCATGTTCGAAAAGAAAGTGGGAAATGAACGGGCACAAACACAAACATTTTTAAAATTTTTGAAAAGTAATGTCTTAGCTGGGGATTCCGCGACCTCCCGCTTGCTAGGAGAGTGTACTAACCATTACACTATGTGATACATGCTTTTTTATGTTCGGAAAGAATAAAGTACTTGACCTCAATTGAATGCATCGTTGGCCTCCCTGACCTACCACGCTGTGAATAAACTTTTCTTGCAATCTGATTCGTCGGTGGGATCAGAGGTCAGACAGCTTGCTACTTCTTGTCCGGCATGGTTGAACCATGTAGAGAATTACATAGATAGATTGATGTTCCCTTTTTATCTGACGCTACACTGCCGCAAGTGTCTGCTACGTATGCAGGAAAAAATATGATGTCCGTCGCGGCTTCTCTCCATCATCCAGTCTTTCTACACCAATATCCACAGCACAGTGCTCTTCGATGGTGCCACCTCAGAACCCTTCCCAGTTTGTAGCAGAGCCTAACTGGGGTGCGCACTGTCTCCAACTCTCTTTGGTATCTTATTCTCGATGCTATTGTGACATGCGCTCGAGGACTGCTCCAAGGGTGTGAGCATTCATACCAGGGTGGATGGAAGCCTAAACAACATCAGCCCGCTCTGTGCGAAGAGCCAAGTGGAAACTGTATTAATCAGAGAGTTGCTCTTCGCGGATGACGCAGCTCTTACCTCACATACAGAGATAGAACTCCAACAGCTGGTTAGTAAGTTCTCAGAGGCATGCAAAAAATTTGGTTTCACGATTATGAGTCAAGGCACAGACTGCCTCCAAGCAATTTTCATTGAGGCAAACACCTTGGATATCGTCGAGGATTTCACCTACCTAGGCAGCAACAACACAAGCACACTCTCCCTGGAAAAGGAAATAGAAACTAGATTCGGCAAGTCCGCATAGTTAATGGCTATGCTGAATCAAATAGTGTGGCACAATTCGCAGCTGACTTACAGGACGAAAACCACTGCGTACCTGGCTTGCTTGCTCAGCACACTCCTCTATGGCAGCGAGTGCTGGACGACCTACGTTAAGCAAATAAAGCAGCTTAACAGTTTCTACTTACGATGCCTGCGTAGGATCCTACACATGAATTGGCAGGATAAAATCACCAACGTCGAGGTAATCAGACGAAGCCATTTGCTGATTATGCGCTCAATCCTGAGTGAGAGGCGCCTGCTGTAGTTGGGTCATGTCCGCAGGATGAGCTTGGGGCGTGTTCCAAGAGCCCTGCTTTACAGTGAGCTGGCGATTGGTATGAGGAAAAAGAGGTCGCTCCTGTCTGCGCTTCAAGGACGTCTGCCAGAAAGACATATCACTGGCGCAGATAGACCATAAGACGTGGGAGACCATCACCGAGGAGCGCACAATCTAACTGGCAAAAGTGAGTGAGTGCATCCCAATCGCGGAAGCATCCCTCACAGCTAGGAGTGAAGAGAGAAGGAAATCAAAGAGGAACACATAGCAGGGGCCTGTGAACGCTGCATCACTTGCCAACAGATCATCCTTCATGGTCTGTGGACGCAATTATCTTCTGAAAAGAAGTAGCATCTGTATATCTAAGATATAAGATAAGATAAGAAGAGCCAGGAGAATGGGGGAAGGGGAGCAGTAGTCAACACCATCGTCCCATGAGGATGGATGCCATATATATATATAT